>JAVJIF010021940.1:0-84715 GCA_038442645.1 Agave tequilana | reverse complement strand
TTTTTCCTTGTTGAAATAAATATGTTCTTAAATAATTGCTCTTGATACCAATAAAATTTCAATTTGAAAACTTTATCAATAAAAGCAATAAAAGCTCTTGATTCAATCAATAAAAAAACTCTTGAAAGCTCTTGAAAGATAATCAATATAAGCTCTTGATACCAACAAAAAAAAATTTTAACAAAAGTTTCTTGATATCATTAAAACAAAACAACAAAGTATGAAACAATAAAAGTTCTTGATACTAAATTGAAACTCAAATAAACCAATAAACATGCATATAAAACTCACAAATCCTTCTCCCCCTTTTTGTCAATCATCAACAAAGGGGTGAAAGAAAACAATAAAACAATGTTCTCCCCCTTTTTGTCTTAAACAAAAAAAATATCAATAAGGGGTGAAATCAAATCAAAACTTTATGATACCAATTGAAAAAAATATATCAATTTAGTACATCATGATATCAATAAATCATACCAATTGAAAGTACATAAAACAAATGTTTTTACCAATTGTAAGTAAATAAATCATTTTTGACGAATCCAACCAAAAATTTTGATATTAATTGTAAAGATTAGTACCAATTGAAAGTATTTTTCATTTGGAGCATATGATACTAAAAATAATCAATATCCTTTTTTAATCATTTTTCATAAAGTGTAGGAGTAAAATACGAAAGGTAAACAAAACCACTTGAAAAGTGAAATATAAATTTTCTCCTCCTTTATGAAATACCAAATAAAATGATGCATAAGTTTGTATAAGATACCAATCGAAATATAATCAATTGAAATATAATAGTCATTTAAGAAATCAAGCTTAGCATAACCAAAAATTTGTGCTCAAAGATATAGAGATATAATAAGCACAAATAAAGCATATATATATGTATGAAAAATTGAATACCAATCGAAATTGATACTATTTGAAGTGTAAGCATACATATATAAAAACATATATGAGTATATAAAAAGAATGTCAATAGTGATACCAATTGAAAAGATCCAATGATACCAATTGAAACATAATAAGATCAAGTGAATAACTCAACTTCCCACCACCTATTTCATGCACATGTTTTAAATGGATTTTCAATAATAAGCATATAAGGCATGGTCGCCCAACCAACCGCGCTTTAATGGAAAGGGTTTTCAAAGATAGGTTTGAAAATAGTTTAGCATAATTGAAAACTCTTCCAAAATGAAGAATACGAACTAGTTATAAGAAAAATTTGTAAACTAGTACGAAATCCTTCAAGTAAGGAATAAAACAAAAATATATTCCATGAAAGATATGTAAATCACATGATCACCAAACACTCGAAATGTATAAAGTACAAATTGTACTCATGAAAATAAAATCATGAGAAACATCAAATAATATGAGTGTACAAGTTATGTGAAAAACATAATCATGAAAATAGTTAATTTAGCTCTATATAAATTCCTTAAAAAAACATGAAAAATCATCAAAACTAGAATTCTTCAAGGTATATGTATGCCATGTACAAACTAAAATTTACATACATATCCAAGCATAAACGAGTCCACAAAAATATATGCATGAAGGTAAGTGGCTCAAGGATGTATATATATAGCTAATAGTTTAGACACAATGAACATTTATATGAAGCTAAACATATAAACATGAAAAAAACATGTACAAAATGGGAATACAAGTCAAATGTATGAATTATCAAAACTAGACTATACTAGTACATCTAATGAGTACAAATGAGCGTTCAAGCATAAACATATAATAGTCTATCTGTAGCTCACTAGTTGTACAAGTATACATCCAAGTTTTAATGAAAACTAACATCTAAACATGTAATCAAAACATGAAGCATGAAAATCAAAACAAAACTCATAAACATACATATGATCATTATGTACATGAACATGCATTAGATTTATGATATACATATTAGCTAAACAAATGTGAGAACACAAAATATGGGTCTATATAAACATGAGTGTCTCAAATACTAATCATGCATGTCATAGGACTAATAAACACGACATATGGCATAATGAACATTAAAACAAGTCATGCTATAAATGAATGATTTAAAAGCGTGCAAACATAAATAAGGAGTAAGAGATAGTTACTAAAACCATGAGGGCAACTCTCGATGTCTCCAAAAATAAGGTGGTCCTCCCACCAAACTCCCCTTGAAAGTGATGCATCCAAATTGTCCTCTTTAAGCTCGGAACGCATCCACTTCAAGGCACCATCGCTCTCACGTCATGCGAGAGCCCACACCTATATCAAATACAATAGGAGTGGTCTTTGGTACCCACACTCTTTTGGGTCCATGGGGGTTAGTTCCTTTCCTAACCCAAACAAATTTAGTTGCTAAATTTACATCATGTATCTTATCAAAATAAAATTTAGTAAGGTGGCCCTTACGTCCACAATGTGTACAATTATACACATGAGCATACATTGTGTGATGGGTGTGACCGTGAGGAGCATGTGTATGCCGTAGTTTGTGTGCATGCAAAGATGGAACTTGTTTCTTGCGAAACGTGGATTCCAACCGTGTATGGTTCAAAGCACAATGGCTCAAAGTGGAGCCCAAACAATCACACTCTTCTTTAACAAACAAATATCATTATCAATCTTAGAAGAAGAGGTGCATGCAATAGGTGAGCTAGAATGTGAAGCTACACTAGCATGGCAAACATGTGTATCTAAATCATTTTTCAAAGAAACATTTTTCTTGAAAACCAAATCCAAATCCTTTGAAATAGAAGCAATTTTGTTTTTCAAGGATTCATTCTCTTTTAAAACAAAATCAAGTTTGAAGTTAAAAACTCATTTTTCTTCAAAACATTTTCACAATCATTTTTATTTTTCAAGATCTTATTTTCATTTAGGGTAAGATCAAGTTTAGATTTCAATGATCCCTTTCATTAGAAATCTCCACTTTCTCTTGCAAAATCAAATCAAGCTTTGAAATCAAATCTTTATTTCTTTATTTAATCTAAAGGTCTTCTTTTTCAAAAGATTATATTTTTTCAATAATTTTTCACAAACAATTGATAGTTCTTCATTTAAAGCATTTGGATCAACATAATCATTACAAGAAGAACAAGCATAATCCTCATCTAATTGAGTTTCCGAGTTTACCTCAAGGGAGTCATTCCCTTGGACCATGTAACATTGGTGCTCGGATTCTCCACTAGATTCATCCTTCACAATGTTGGGCGTTTGTAGCTCGGAGGAGGTCAACGTGTTCCACACTGCAAAGGCGGAATCACAGTTAGAAACTAAGCACAAATATTCTTTATTAAGCGTGTTTTTAAGTGCCTCAAGGCTTGTGCATTGGCCTTTATATGCTTGCTATTATCAAGATAAGATTTCTTGGTAGCGGTAAGGAAAACATGCAAGCTTAGGGTTTTTATGTACATGGACATCCTAGCCTTCCAAACAACAATGTTGGAAGTATCAAATATAGGAGGGGTCATATAGTCCATGAGCGTGTGTAAACAAAAAAGTGTACAAAAGCAACTATAGATTAGCAAAACCAAGATCACACTCCTAGGTGGTTAAACCAAATATCAGGAACGTAGGCTCTGATACCAATTGTAAGTACACCTAGAGGGGGTGAATAGGTGTACGGCTAATCTAATGAACAAATTGTGAAAATTAAAAACTAAATTGCAACATACTTAATGCAACCAACGAGTGTAGCTGAATTCCCGTGAAGGGCTCTGGACTAACTCTTCTTGATTCCTCTGAATAAGAGTTGAGGTGCTATATGAAGCTCTCGTGGTTAGACACAAGTGAGGCACACACAAACAAGCCAAGCATATAATATATGGATGAGCAATATGAAATGATGCAAGGCACAATAGTAAAAGAGAGAGAGTGTTAGTGTCAATGGATCAAACGCAAACACTGAGATTTGTTTCGAGGTTCGAGCACACAGCTCTACGTCCCCGCCTTCACACAGAAGGATTTCTACTAACTTGTCCACACAGGACTCCCACACAGGGAACCTCCACTGAGGATTTGGGGCAATACAACCGAGAGTAAACAACTCCTCTCTCAATTACAAACACAACCTCTACACTTAGAGGTTAGGCATAAAGCCACCACAAATCAATCACCTCACACTTGAGGGATGGGCACAAAGCCAAACACCAATCAACCTCTTACTAGAGAGATAGGGCACAAAGCTACCACTCCAAAATCAACCTCTACACAAGAGGGATAACACAAAGTAGGAGGGTTTACAACTTAGTGATCAAAAGACCACAAACCAATTCTCTTTCTCACAAAACAAAGATCCTATAGAGAGGATAGAATGATAAGCTCAAGTGTGAGAAAATAAAGTGTTTTTAACAAAGAAAATCACTTGAAAAAATCTCCAAATAAATATAAAATTTTTAGACCAAAAACAAAATCCCAAAATACTATTTTCTTTGAAATAACGAACACTTTAAAAACAAATAGAGAATAAGAATTTGAACCCAAAACTTTTTGATGAAAAACAATGAAAGAGTATGAAAATTTTCTCCTTGGAAATCTTGGCCAAACAGCTCACAAATGGGGTTTAAATAGGCCCCATAAAAAATTGCCTGTTGGCTGCTGACTAGGCCCATAATGGCCTTCCGGTCGACCGGCCGGTCGACCGGCCAATGGTCAAAAAAGTGACCGTTGAGTCTCTCGGTCGACCGCGCCCTGAACCAGAGAGCAACGGCTCTCTGGCCGGTCGACCGGGGCAACCCGAGAGTGGGTTGCCTTCAGTCGGTCGACCGCTCAGTCGACCGGGCAACTGATATGGCCTTGTGCACGTTTTGTGCACATCCGGTCGACCGGTCCGGTCGACCCGCTCCTGGTCCGGTCGACCGCCAGAGCCTGGCAGACTGAAATCAGGATTTAAAAACTTAGGTTTTTAATTACCAAATAAATCCCATAAAAATCTAAAAAATCCACAAAAATAAGTTCTTATATTCTCTTTGAAATACAAACTTGTTTGAATAAAAATCAAACCAAGTTACAAAGATTTTGAACTCTTTTTGTGTTATGAAAATTTTACCGAAAATCAAATTACATATTTTTCAAAACTTGGATTTTTGAAATGAAAAATCGTTTTGTCTAAAACTCATCCAAATACAAAAACATGATACTTAAACAACTTGAAGTATGTTGTATATGGATATAATCCAATATACATGAAAGATAATAATATCAATGTTTTTGACTTAAAATCCAAAAATATGTTTTGTTAAAATACCAAAACTCCAAACTTATGAAATAGACTATCAAATTAAGTTTTTTTAAATAGTTGAAGCATACATGTATATAGAACAAATCTAAAATACATTAAACCATGTAAACTTGTTTTGATTCTATCTATTCATGAAAACCAAGATCGGTTAAATCGAAAACCAATAAACATGAAACTTTAAACAAGTGTGTGTGTTGTGAACTTGAGCATATCACACTATCTAATTTTTAACAAATGGATCTAAAACATAAACTAAACTATGTACCGAAGTCTTCTTATAGAGCGCCGTCTCCAAGTCGACTCGATCCAAACGTGATCCACCGAGCTTGACTCCAATGAGTGCTAGATATGTACTTTGACGCTCGGGCTCTTGAATCACCATGTGAAAGCTTCAAAACATCTTTGTTGAAGCTAATTACCTACTAATATCTTGGTTAAGTATCTAAAACTAAATATCACAAGATTATTAGTAAACTATAACTACATGAGTTAATCATCAAAAAAACTAGAGTGGAAGGCCTCTGGGCCAACATAACTTTGTTAATATTGTTACATTTATATTTTTTTACCCTCCCTATTGCCTAGAGCACACTTCATATGTTTCAAATTCGTAGCCAGTAAATTTTGAGAATGTCATGCTCATGCAAATTTATTTTTTGGAGAGGTGTGGTCGGGCAGCCATTGAGAGACTCTCCGGTTATAATCGTTGATAGATATAGAGATGAATATGTAATCATAAGTTGTCAGTTCATTAAATGATCCATTCTCTAATTTTTCCTCTTCAACAAATAAATGTGAAATTTCTAAAAAGGTGCCGACCATACTGGAGCACGCATGATGATATGCAAACACGAAAGTAGGGTTCTTTTCAATGTGAAGGATAAAAAAAATTCTCTTGGTATTCGAGGAAAGTTGCTTCCTAGAAAAAGATGATAAATGCTCTATACTGTTCTTCTGGCTGCCCTGCAATAAAGCCTACAATTTTGTTTTCATAAACTGATGCAGCTTTAATTGGCTCCTCTTCTTGATTTTCTCATGATTTGGAAAGCTTGGATTTGGTTGGAAACTTAAGGTTATATTATTAGTTCTTGACTTCTGGGCAACTAGGTTGAGAAGAGAAGAGACGGAGCTATTCACCGACATCATAAGCTTACATCAAGGATTAACATTAAATCCTTATCTATTTGCGTTAGTGATGGATAAACCTACTATGCATATTTAGGGAAACTCTATTTATGCATGTTTTTGCTAATGAAATAGATTAGTTGATGAGACTAAGAAAGAATAAGTTTTAAAGTAAAAAGGTGGATAGAGGATTTAGAACCTACTGTATTTGGAATTAAGAAAGCAAAAAAGGAATTTATGGAATTATAACTGTAGCAAAATTGTGAGAAGGAATGACGTACAATAATTGTCAAGAAATACCTGAGACCACCCCTTCCACTATTCAGGATCATCTATTCATCAAAATGGTAAATCAAGGATGGTGATTTATAGAACCAAAATGTGATGGTTAAGGTGGAGAAATTATTTGAGGTTTATGCGACCTTAGAATACCCCTGAAATTGGAGAAATATTATATAGGATGGCCATAATACCTAAAATGCTCCATTGTTTCAAAATATTGGACAAGTAATAAACAACATATTCAATAAATGAGTGTAGTAGAAATAAGAATGTTGAGATGGAGGTAAATAAGAAATAAGTGCATTTATAAGAAGTTAAGAGGCAACTCCTATTGAGGATAAAATGCACGGGAATCAATTGAGATGATTTGGGTATGTGCCATGGAGGGCAATAACTCGTAGATTAGGAAACATGATAGAATCATAGTTAATGGAGTAATAAGGATTAATGGGAGACCTAAACGTACTTGGATGGAGGCAACTAAGAAGGATGCAATGCTTCATTTAGTTGAGCCCCTTGTAAGATGAATGGAAAAAAATGATTTATGTTGCGGACTTCGAAAACTAGGCATATAAGCTTATTGTTGCTTTTTCTTGGAAAATTTAACATTTGAGTTCCTGTATAGGTTCTCTATCATCATTGATGCTTTAATAGATACTAAAGTGGGGGTGTTATGAATTTACCAGAGAAGTTTTTTAAACATAAAATTGTAGCTGTGTTAGGTTTGGTGGTTGTCTTACTATAATATTCTCAACATAATACTGTGTGAAAATACATTTGATTTAGCACTTAATGCAATATAGTTATAATGTCAGCAGTTGTCAGTGGACAGTTATCAAAAAGGTCCATATGGCTGCCTTCTGCTGCGCCCTTTTTATTCATCAGAGGGGTGATTTCTTAGGTGACAATAAGCAGTTGTCATTGATCTTCATATCTCTACATCTGGCCGGCAGAATGCCAGATGTTTGGGAAATACTTCATTCTTTGCGGAAAGTTATGAAAGAAATAAATTTTGACATCATGTAAAGTGTTCATCAAAACAAGATTAGAAGTTTCATATTATACCATGGAAGAAAATCTGAGGGGGAGGCCCCACAATCACGCAAAAACATGAGAGGAGTTCAGAGCGTATAATGGAAAGGAGTGTGATAAAGGTAGGTGGGGAGGAGCACAAAGGATAGCAACGGTGTGATAGGGGATACTGGGAGGTAACTAATGTGTATTGTAGGAATTAAGGCTAGAGGTCGATCCAATGAATGAATCTCAAGTTCAACTGGAGAGATGAACTCATTTGTGTCTAATTTTATGGAATTATTATTTTTAACTGATTGAATGATATCCTAATGTATAGGAAGTATTATTGAATGGCTGATGACTGAGACCTTCATATTTGTTGTATATGGCAATATGCCTGGTGCTTTATGTGTCAACTAATCAATGGAGCACAAGCAGGTGAAAAATATACCTGACGCACAATGTTTTCTATTAATATATCTAAGAATATATGCTGTATCACCATCCTTATAGCACTTTTGTTGCACTTTCATGGATTAAAATGTAGTTGCATAAAGTATATATTAAACTCAAAATAGACTTGAAATCTGCTTAGCATGTATGTGGCAGATAAATAATTCAAAGGGAAGTTTGTGGAGGAGAATAAGCTCATTTTTTTTTCTTGTATGAAGACAAACTTCTGGATGACAAGAAGATCATTTGTCTTTACATGAGGCACTTTAAAATTCTCAAAAACTTGACATGCCGATTTACATCCTTCCGTCACACCCTAAACTCTAGAAATATTTGGAATCTTAGATAAATCGAAATGGTGCAGGGCCTCATACCAATCCAAACCCATGGGAACGATATCTGGTTCTATGATTACCTCAGAACCCGTTGATCATTTGATCTTAGACAGACTCTTCAGATTTCTTTCCTGGTTCGACCAATGTGATATTTTGGTTCCTGGTCACTCATCTGATTGCAAACTGGACAGCTAGCAGCTAGAATTATGCTTTGCAAAGTGAATACAGAAGAGCATGGTGTTTCATTTTGGTCAAATTTTGGAATACACACGAACATACACACAAAATAAACATGTGCAATATGCTCTTATGGGCTTGGCAGTCAGCAAATCAAGTTGCAGATCCGGTCGAATTTGTGAGAGTCGAGAGATTAAGAGACCAAGTTCTTGAGATTTTGAATATGACCACCTTATCTAGTTAAGAAGAGGGAAGAGGCGTCAATGGAAAATAAATAATTTTATCAGGCCAATATTCTATCCCCTTTGCTTTGATTTGTGAATCAGTTCTCCATCTAATTTCTCTTTTTCCTGAAAGGAAATTATTAGCTCTAAGCTTGTCAATCCCTTGAATTGAGGAGATTGTGCTGTAATCTGCAGATTCGATCCTTTAGAAGATTGCAAACTGATATTGTCAAGCATCTTGTCTGCATGATCTCTATGGACATATTCTAGTAGTCTGATATAGTACCTGACGGTTATTCTAATCCTTAACCCATATGGTTCTCTAAGATCTATATTTTGGGGGCTTGCCCAACATCTGGTAAATTTATATGGGAGTATTCACTGGGCTAGCTGTCCATTCACACCTGTCTAGACGCTGTCACTGGTAGGACCTTATTTCACATAATCATGCATGTGGTAGGTCCATGCACCAAGCAATCCAAATTTGATTGAATTGGCTCGGGTGCAGATCTTCCTGTGAATTTCGGCTCTCCAGATCTTTTATCATTTAATTATGTCGATAGGTATCTTTAGCGTTGGTAGGTACCACATGTACTGAATATAAGGATAATGATGCAACTATAGACGAGAATAGTAACTAACCTCGGCTGGGCTGTAGATTTCAATCTGATCATGTATGCTGACAATGTTATGAAACGATGGCTGCCAATCTTTATTGTGCACTATTAATGATTTTACTATGTGCTGATGCAAACGATGACGCAAGCATGCATAGTGACTGCATAGTAGTGACTGCATAGTAACCCAAAGTTTTTCTATAAATAGGCCCTTCCTGATTCATTTCAATGTACACTTCAGAAATCAATAAGAATTCTGACTTCTACTCTGTTTCTAGAATTCTCTATTTTGGTGTTATAATTTTTCAGAGTTTTACAACACGTTATCAGCACGAGCGCTCTAGTTCTGTCCCCAGCCTCTACCTCTGTTGTCTCAAGGTAAAAATGGCAAGTTACTATATTTATAATACTCGTATAACACCACTATTATAATGAAAGAAAGTTCTGCCACCTATTTATAATAATGTGATGTGATTATAAAAAACTGAATTATTATACTAATTATGTTCATATAACACCACTACTATATTTGAAAGGAAACCCTGCCACCAATTTATATTAAAGTGATGTGATTATGACAAGCTAATAAAATTTTTTGTTATTATCTTTACTAACCTCTCTATTGGTGCTTGCGTGGAATAAACCTCAAGCTACCAATATTATATATTTTATTATTCTATTATTTATATCTGTATAAACACCCACTGAAAGGTTTACCGAGTAGAGCGGTGTGGCAATGTTTATTTCAATATTTATTACTTTATTAATTATGTCTGCAAAACACCCACCAAGTAGAGTGGCATGCCTATATTATAGCTCATAAATATATGTAGTACAATGCATTTATTTTATCATTTTCTTAATTACAACATTTAAATTGTATAAAATCTAAATTGCTTTTCTCTCTCCTCCAACGGCTATAAAACGGCTAGTTTTCACTCTATAAATTGGTGAATTCTAAACCACATAACTCACTTCTCAATCTCTCTTCATTCTCAATTTTTTTTTATTATCTCTAGAAGCTTTGTGTTTGAGATTTTCGCAAGATGCTTAGTCTATTTTTGAAATTTATTATTGCCGTCATCATCATCAATTGCTCTATCCTTTTTGTTGTAGATATGAATCCAAGTGATTTTTACCTGGGCCTTTTAATTTTAATGTTCACCTTCCCTCTTTTGTTTGTAGCTATTATGATTGAAATGTAAGTTTTACTATTTTATTGTGAAATAAAATATTGTGATTCTAATTATTTTTATATTTTGTTATAGTTATCACCATGTCAAACTTTATAAATCTTGAGTTCATTCCACTTGCTATCACGGGAAGGAATTATATGTCTTGGGTTATTGATATAGAAATGCATCTCGAGTCAATGGTTCTCACTGAAATCATTAAGAGATAAAATCTACATCGTCGCAAGATAAGGTAAAAGCGACGATCTTTATCCGAAGACATCTTGATGAATGTTTAAAATGTGAATATTTCACAGTAAGAGACCCAAGTATCTTATGAAAAAAAATCTCAAAGAAAGATTTGATCACCAAAAGGAAGTTGTTCTCCCTGCCACGCGTGATGAATGGAATGCTTTACGCTTTCAAGACTTTAAGAAAGTCAGCGATTATAACTCTGCAATGTTCAGAATAGTATCACAATTGAAATTCTGTGGGGTGGATATCACAGATGAAGAAATGCTGGAGAAAACTTGCTCCACATTTCATGCATCTAATATAACACTGCAACAACAATATATGTTGCGTGGTTTTAAGAAATATTCTGAACTAATTTCATTTCTTCATGTGACAGAAGAATAATGAGCTTTTGATCAAAGATCATCAGTCTCGTCCTACTGGTTCAGCAGTATTTTTAGAAGCAAATGCTGTATTTTCTAAAAATTATGGACGAGGATATAATCATGGTCGTGACCGTGAACGCGGTCGAAGTGATTTTTACAACCCTTTACAAAACAACGCGATCCACAAGAAGCATCATGTAGAAAGACATGATAAAGGAAAAGATATTCATGAAAGTTCTCTTCGGAATCCTAAAGATTCCTATTATAAATGTGGCTTCAAAGGGCACTGGTCTCGAGTGTGCCGAACACCGGAGCACCTTTGTAAGCTTTAAAAGACATCCTTGAAAGGAAAAGAGAAGGAAGTGAACTTCATTGAACATGATGACCTTATGAACACCTTTGTAAGCTTTACAAGACATCCTTGAAAGGAAAAGAGAAGGAAGTGAACTTCATTGAACATGATGACCTTATGAACGATTCAACTCATCTTGATGCTTCAGATTTTACTGATGATTTTGCTGATCTTTCAACCCATCGAAATTCAATGAATACTGGTGATAATTAGATATATGATTGTATTACTATGTTTTGTTATTTGTAATTATCAAATTTATATTTGAATGAAATATCTCACTTATAATAATATGTTTCAAATTTTATTCTCACTAAATTATTTATTTTGCATAAAGCTTGATATGGATTATTCTAATGATGAAGTCAAGGCCGAAACTGGAGATATTTGCATACTGAATAGTGGTACAACACACACTATTTTCAAACATAAAAGGTATTTCTCTGATTTAAAACTGATAAAGGTAATCATCAATACAATATCAGGTTCTGTAGACTTGATTGAAGGAACTGGTAAAGCCAGCTTTATATTGCCAAATGGAACAAAGTTTTTCATAAAAGACGCTTTGTTTTTACCAAAATCCAAAAGAAATTTGTTGAGTTTTAATGATGTATATCTTCATAGATATGATACTCAGTTTGCAACTGAAGGAAATATGAAGTATATGTACTTTACTGCTTATGTATCAGGAAAGAAGTACATATTAGAAAAACTACTAAAGTTTTTCTCAGGATTGCATTACACATATATAAATGTGATAGAGTAACATATGATAGTTAAAGAAGATACAGAGACATTAACTGTGTGGCATGATCGTTTAGGTCATCCTGATTCAATGATGATGCGAAGAATTATTGAGAATTCATATGGACATACATTAAAGTGCCAGAAGATCCTTGAAGTTAGTAAAATTTCATGTGAGGCTTGTTCTCTAGGAAAATTAACTATGAGATCATCACCAGCTAAAATAAAAGCTGGATCACCTACATTTCTTGAACGTATCCAAGGTGATATCTATGGGCCTATACACCCATTGTGTGAACCATTTCGATATTTTATGGTATTGATAGATGCCTCTAATAGATGGTCACACGTTTGTTTATTATCAACACGCAATGTGGCATTTGCGAGATTTCTTGCTCAGACAATTTCTTGATAATACAATCAAGAAAGCTAGACTTGACAATGCTGGTGAGTTTACGTCTCAGACTTTTAATGATTATTGTATGTCAATAGGAATAGTTGTTGAACATCCTGTTGCCCATGTACATACACAAAATGGTTTGGCTGAGGCACTAATTAAGCGTCTCCAGCTTATTGCTAGACCATTAATGATGAGAACAAAACTTCCTATTTCTATATGGGGTCATGCAATTTTACATACTGCAGCATTAATTCACATCAGATCAAGTGCATATCATGAATACTCCACTTTACAATTAGCATTTGGTTAAGAACTAAATATTCCCATCTTAGAATTTTTAGTTGTGTGGTATATGTACCAATTGCTCCACCACAATATACAAAGATGGGCCATCAAAGAAGACTGGGAATATATGTCGGCTATGAATCTCCTTCTATTATAAGATATCTTGAGCGTAAAACGGTGATGTTTTTATAGCTCAATTTACCGATTGCCATTTCAATGAGGCAATTTTCTCAGTATTAGGTGGAGAAAAGAAACAGCTGGAGAAGGAGATTATATGGAGTAAACCATCCTTATTGCATCTTGATACTTACACAAAACAATATGAGACAGAAGTGCAAACGATTATGCATTTACAAGAAATAGCCAATAATTGCCAGATGTGTTCACTGATACAAAAAGAGTGACTAAATCATATATACCAGCTGTAAATGTTCCTGTATCATAGTATGTATCACATTTAATATTGTAGTAGATGAGATAAAAAGTAATATAAGTATTTCTGTTTAATTTATCTTTAATCATATCCATTTTTTACATATCCGATTAGTATCCGCATCCGATCCGCTAATATCCGATTTATATCTGATATCCGATTTTGGCGGATACGGATATTATTTTTCCACATCCGCTAATATCCGTATTCGTATCCGTATCCGAAGGTTGGGTGCGAATATGAATATGGTAAAGGTAATATCCGATCCGTATCCGATCCGATGGCACCCCTACTAATGAATTTAAGACACGCCTGAAGCGTGGTAGATCAATCCATTTCAAAGATAAAAATCTCGAAAAAGAAAATGAGCAGATAAGCATGATGACCCCAATGTGCAAGAATGTGTTTCAGGATAAACACAAAATAAAATAAATCAAGAGATGAAAAATTCTGAAGGTTAGAAAATCATGAGATCTCTATTGATTATGTCAATGCAGGAGGATTATGGAATCGAAATGAGATGGAGAATATGGATGAAATATTTTCCTATTCCGTAGCATGTGATATTGTTAACGGAAGTGAGGTTGCTGAACCAAGATCCGTCACTGAATGTCAAAATAGACATGATTGGACAAAATGGAAAGAAGTTATACAGGCTGAATTGAATTCGCATAATAATCATAAAGTATTTGGACCTATTATCCTTACGCCTGAAGCCGTGAAACTAGTAGAATACAAATGGGTTTTTGTGCGAAAATACAACGAGAAAAACGAGATTGTGAGGTATAAAGCTGACTTGTTGCTCAAGGTTTTTTCACAAAGATCTGAAATTAATTATGAAGAAACGTATTCTCCAGTAATTGATGCAATTACGTGTAGATATTTAATCAGCCTAGCAGTTTTTAAAAATTTAGAAATGCGTCTTATGGAAGTTATTACAGCTTATTTATATGGTCGCTTGATAGCGATATTTATATGAAATCCTTGGAGGATTTAAAATGCCTGAAGCATTAAGTTTAAAACCCAAAGAATTATATTCGATCAAATTACAAAGATCGTTATATGGGTTAAAACAATCAGGGCGCATGTGGTATAATCGCTTAAGCGAGTATTTGTTAAAAGAAGGATATATATAAATAATCCTATATGCTCATGTGTTTTTATAAAGAAAACAGCATCCGAATTCATTATCATTGCTGTATATGTTGATGATTTAAATATCATTGGGACTCATAAAGAAGTCCTTGAAGCAATGATGTGTTTAAAGAATGAATTTGAAATTAGGAAAACCAAATATTATATTGGTTTACAGATTGAATACTTTCAAAGTGGAATACTTTTGCATCAATCGAATTATACTGAAAAGGTTATGAAACGCTTTAACATGGATAAAACAAATCCTTTAAGCACTCCAATGGTTGTTAGATCATTAAATGTGGAAAAGAATCCATTTCGCCCTCGCGAAGATAATGAAGAGGTTCTTGGTTCTGAAGTACCATACCTAAGTGCAATTTGAGCTCTTATGTATCTGGCTAATTGTACCTGATCAGATATATCATTTGCTATTAATTTATTAGCAAGATTTAGCTCATCTCCTACACGGAGAAATTGGAATGGTATTAAGCATATATTTTGTTATCTTCGAGGAACAACTAATTTTACTTTGTTTTATTTCAGAGGATCAAAATAAGAAATAACCGGTTATGCAGATGCATATTACTTGTCGGATCCACATAAAGCCAGGTCTTAAACAGGATATGTGTTCACATGTGGAGGTATAACGATTTCTTGGCGTTCACAAAAGCAGACACTTATTGTCACTTCTTCTAATCATGTTGAAGTCATAGCACTTCATGAAGCAAGTCGAGAATGCGTATGACTATGGTCTGTAACTCAACACATCTAAGCAACTTGTGGATTACCAGTCAACAGAGATCCAACAGTACTGTTTGAAGACAATGTTGTATGCGTCGCTCAAATGAAGGAAGGATTCATCAAAAGCGACCGAACCTAACATATACCTTCAAAGTTATTCTCATTCAGCTAAGAGCTTAAAAAGGATAAGAAAATTAATATTCAGTATATCCGATCAAGCGATAATGTGGCATATCTCTTTACAAAGGCACTTCCCACTATAACTCTCAGAAAACTTATTCATGATATTAGGATGCGTCATATGTGAGACTTATGAAGAAGAACTACTGATGTCAACTTGAGAGAGAGTTTACGTGGCCGCACTCTTTTTCCCTTATTATGGTTTTGTCCCACATGGTTTTCCTGGTAAGATTTTTAACGAGGCAGCATAGAACATGTATACAAGATGGTGTACTCTTTTTTCCTTTCGCTATGGTTTTATCCCACTGAGTTTTCCTAACAAGGTTTTAATGAGACATCATATATGGTTAACAGCCAAGGGGGAGTGTTATGAAACGATGGCTGTCAACATTTACTGTGCACTATTAATGATTTTATTATGCGCTGATGCAAGCGATGACGCAAGCATGCATAGTGATTGCATAGTAGTGACTGCATAATAACCCAAAGTTTTTCCATAAATAGGCCCTTCCTGATTCATTAATGTACGCTTCAGAAATCAATAAGAATTCCTACTTCTACTCTGTCTCTAGTATTCTCTGTTTTGGTGTTATAATTTCTCGGAGTTTTACAACAGACAACATATTTTCAATGGTTTTTTACATGTTCGCGCTTGCAATATGTTTTATTAGTGTAAAGAATTGAACATTCTGTTGTTTATTTTATTGAGTAGCTTCACGTAGATAATTAGGTTTTAAAAGTTACCAACATTCTATTTTTAAAGATTACTTCCTGTCTATCTGGACGAATTTTCTAGGCCATGATCTAATTATCAAAATTTGCTGTTCACTTGCTCTCTTTCTTTTTATGTTTATGTGCGATTGCTACTTAGGCTACCCCAAATTGAATGCTAGCCACGATCTAGGTATGAAAGCTCGTGTTGCTTTCTTTGTGTTTTCATGTGTTCTTGCACATGTGTGTGTCCAATATGTAACCTTTTCTATGATACGTACATGTTTGTAATCGATCGAACATGTGTTGATTTGAACACGAGAGTAAGGAGATTAAGCTATTACCCCTCCAACCTAAAGCTAGAAAGTCTGATCAGAAGCCTACTGCACCAAAGAAGTCGAAAAGAGTTAACCTAATCAGTGCGAAGGACTTTCATCAAGAATTGGAGAACGGTGCCCCATTTATGATCCTTGCTGCTAGAGAAGTAGTTGAAAAAAAATGATAGCACCATCCCTCCGGAAGTCACCCCGGTGATTAAGAAGTTTAGTGATGTCTTACCGGATGACATATTAAACAAATTGCTACAATGTATGACATCCAACACGCTATCAATTTAGTTTTCGGATCAAGCCTGGCAAACTTACCATATTACTGAATGAACCTGACATCGCATATTAAGCTTAAACAGTAAGTCGATGAATTGGTAGGTAAATGTTTCATTAGAGAAAGCATGACCCTTGCGTTGTTCCCGCCTTGTTGACGCCAAAGAAAGATGGATGTTGGCAAAAGGCGTGGATAGCCGCGCGATCAATAAAATAACGATCAAGTATCATTTTCTCATCTCGAGATTGAATGATATGCTAGATATGATGCCTGATGTCACAATCTTCTCAAAGATCAATCTGAAAAGTGGTTATTGCAAATCTGTATTCGTTCTGGTGATGAGTGGAAGACTGCTTTCAAGACGAAAAATGGATTGTATAAATGGATGATCATGCCTTTTGGATTGACCAATGGTCCGAGTACTTTTATGCGAGTGACGACTCGTATTGCAACCTTTATGAGCCTAGTTCCAAATTGCCTATTGCAAGACGTGAGCATAGATTTCGTGTTAGGTCTTCTGAAAATTTTTAGAAACACGATTTAGTTTTAATTGTTGTGAACCATTTTTTCAAAATGGCTTATTTTCTACCTTGCTCTTGAATCTCTAACGCATCTAGAGAAGCTAACATATTTTTCGACGTTGTTGTCAAGTTTCATGATTTGCCTAAAACAATTGTGTCCGATATAGATGTCAAATTCATAAGTTACTTTTGAAAAACCTTTTGGCACATGTTAGGCACGGAACTTAAGTTCTCTACTGTTTTTCACTCCTAAACTGATGGTCAAACGGAAGTTGTCAATAGAAGTTTAGGGAATCTTTTATGAACACTCATAGGTGAACACATTGGAAATTGGGATCCCAAATTAGCCACCGCTGAATTTGCATATAATACATCTGTTAATATGACTACAAGTAAAAGCCCACATGAGATTGTTTTTTATTTTAGACCTCGGCAACTGATAGACCTTATTCTTGTCAGATCATTATACAGCGTCTGAGTCTGCATTTGCATTCGCATCACATGTGCAGGATTTATGCAAGAAAATCAGTGATAAAATTGCTCAAAGTAATGCCAACTACAAATTACGAGCTGATATTAGGAAACGAGTTAAAACTTTCAATTAGTGATTATGTGATGATATGGATTCATGAGGACCGGCTTTCTCTCGGAGCCGTAAAGAAATTACATGTCGTAGTGCTGGTTCATTCCAAATTGTGGAGAAACTAGGCATAATGCTCATTTTATAAATCTTCTTAAATTTTTGGTAGCAGACCTATTTTCAATATTAAAGATCTAGTGGGTTACAAGGGTCTCAATTTTAATCCTAACAACCCACTAGTTGATGAAATATTCCACGAGCCTATTTCTGAGGGACCCTTCCTTTCATCATTGTCAAATATTTTACCTAATACAGCAGATCAAGCTGATATTATCTTAGATGATGAAATTATCACCATTCACCACCTAAGTTGTGGGGCTCGTAAATGTTTGGTTTGATGGAGAGGAAAGCCACCAACTGATGACACGTGGGTAGGCCGAAGTGAACTATAACAGATTGATCCCGACATCTTGGAGAAGTATGAGAGTTCTTCCACTTTTAATTCGACAAAGTTGAGTTCTTTCCAATCGGTGAGATGATACGGGCATCCAGTCGAAGACATCGAAGACTTCACGCGTGTATCAACGAAGAAAAAAGAGTGTAACATCTATTTGGTTCGAGTGAAGTTTGTAATAAGAAATGTATTTTCTTTTCTTGTATTTTTAGTTTCTTTTAGATTTTTGGTTTCCTTTAGTTTTCTTTTATTTAGTACCATATCGGATGTATTTTGAGAATATACTTTTGTATTGCCTATAAAGAGGCTCCTATGTATTAATTTATCAATTATTGAATGAATTGAATTTCCTCAAGTTTGAGTGAGATATGAATTCCTAAATTCAAATTCTTTAGGAGTGTGAAACCCTAAAGCCTTTAGGAGTTTGAAACCCTAGAGAACTCATTAGAAGTGTGAAACCTTACTTGTTATTTATCCCCTTTTATAAAAAAAAACTCTCAAAAAATCAATTTCTCTTTCAATCTCTCCTACTCTCTCTTGGATTCCTTCCTCTCCCTCTAGTCGATTGACAACAGCAGCTCAACAGCCCCCCTCCACCCTCGCCTCGCCCTCTCCTCTTTGTTGACGATCTACCACTGATCAAACAACAGAGAAACACCGAGTTGAAGACTCAGCAGTGGAAGCTAAAGCGTAGAAGATCTACCACTAGTAAGCAATTACCACACAACCAATGAACAAAAGATTTAACGGGTTCGCAATGTGCCTACATCCACGGGGAGGAGGGGAGAAATCTTTTATTGAAAATAGAGAAAAAAAATACAAGAGTTATAAAAAGATATCTCTTACAACTCTCAATGGTGGAATTCTAGAATTTCTCGTGAATTCGTGATACACTTTCAAAAGGCCGCACCCAAGGGTTTATATAGACATCTAGGAAGATCCTAGTTCAACATAAACTCAAATCAGCACCTCCTCAGAGAAATAGAAAACCTGTATCCAAATCAAAACATGAGACAGATCCGTATTAGGAAACTGCCAAAACCTGAATTCTTCTCCAATGAATATGAGGACAAATCCATATTAGGAAACTGCCAGAATCTGAATTCTTCTCCAATGAATTTGAGGCACTCCAAATACTAACAATCTCCACCTTGACTCGTGTTCATTGAGTCCCTCCGTAGAAATTGGCCTCTGCTTCATTCGCCTTCCTTTCTCCCCCCTTTTGTGACTTCACATGGCTCCCTCCTAAGAGCCCGTTCGCCACTTTATCTTTGGAGAATCTTGATGAAGTTCATAGATGCTTTGAACTTCTCCACTGGGATGGTCTTCGTCATCATATTTGCTGGATTCTTCTTTGTGCTGATTTTTACCAAATCGATCACCTTATCATCCTGACCCACACCTATCTTGTGATACCTCACATCAGTGAGCTTCGTCCGCTTATGATATATGTGATCCTTAGCGAGATGAATCGCATTCTAACTGTTGCAATGAACCCGAACTAAATCATGTATGATACTAAATGTCTCAACCAATCTTCTCAACAACAAAGCTTCCTTCGGCGCCTCAACTACAGCCTTATACTCCACCTCTGTCGTTGAAAGAGCAACTGCATCTTGCAATTTTGCCTTCCAACTTATGGCGCACTCAGCTATTGTGAACACATAGCCTGTCGTAAATCTTCGCTGATTAAGATCTCCTGCATAATCTGCATCAATATAGCCTTGTAGTACTTTAGGCTTCCCCGTTTTCAATCTCTGAGCCAAGCCTAGTCTCGCAGCCCCTCGTAGATATCGTAGCACCCACTTCATTGCTTTCCAATGTTGCTTTTATGGATTTGACATGAACCGACTTACTATACTAACTGTATAGGCTAAGTCAGACCTAGTGCAGACCATAGCAAAATGAGTGATCTCACCGCACTAGCATAGGGTACTCGAGACATCTTTCTCCTCTTCCAGTGATTGTAGACACTGCTTGGAGGATAATTTAAAGTAATCTGCCAAAGGAGTGGTGACTGGTGTTATTTCTGTCAGGTTGAATCTCTAACACCTTGAGAATATAGTTCTCCTGGGATAGTCAAAGTCTGCCTGAGCCTCTGTCTCAAGTGATCTCCATGCCTATGATCTTTTTGGCTTCTCTCAAATCCTTCATGTCAAATTTCTTCTTGAGCTGAGCTTTAAACTTCTGAACATGTGTCTTGTTTCTCACAGCAATCTGCATATCATTCACATATAACAGCAAATATGTCAGATCATCACTCTGATTGAAATGGACACAACTATCATACTCACATCGGTTTTATTTGACCTTGATCATGAAAGAGTCGAACCGTTTGTATTACTGCCTGGGAGACTGCTTAAGTCGATAGAGGGACTTCTTTAGAAGACACACCTTGTTTTCTTTACCTTCCTTAATATGACCTTCAGGCTGTTTCATGTAGATCTTTTCCTCCAGCTTACTGTGCATAAACGCTATTTTAACATCCAACTGTTCTAACTCTAGATCAAACTGATCAACTATCGCCAATAACATCCGAATAGATGTATGTTTGACTACAGAAGAAATAATCTCATTGTAGTCAATACCCTCATTCTGAGCATATCCTTTGGCCACTAACCTTACCTTATACTGCTCATTGTCCTTCTTGCGAAAAACCCTTCTACAATCTATTGTCTTGGAGTTCTTTAGAAGATCGACTAATGTCCATGTTTGATTTCTATCGAAAGACTCCCATCTCTTGTTCCATGGTGTAATTCAGTTGTCGCGATCATTTGTCTCGATCGCTTCTCTGTAACTGTCAGGCTCTCCTGTTTCTGTTACTAATGCGAAAGAGACATGATCATCATTTCAGCCATACCTTGTTGGTGGCACCATAACTCTGACTGACTGCCTCAACGGTCTAGGTTCATCTTGAGTAGCCTCCTGTTTATCTTCATCTGAATTTGAGGAGTCCTCTTCTGACCCTTTAGGCCTTTTAGGGCTATCAGAGGACACAATTCCCTTTTCCTAAGTTCCTGTCGAACTGTTTGAAACTTCACCTTGCGCTTTATTCTTCGCCTCTGACTTTTCTCGCAACATTGATTCTTCGTCAAAGATTACATTTCTGCTGGTAAAGGCGCTCCTTTTCTTGGGATCCCAAAGTCTGAAACCCTTGACTCTTGTGGTGAACACGATGAAGATATACTTTTTAGACTTGAATTCCAGTTTGTTTCTTTTTTGACTATCAACCAAACTATATGCCGGCAACCGAAAATCTGTAAGGTTGAATAATCCACATATACTTCTCGTCATATCACCTCTGGGATCTGAAGATCAATAGCTGTTGATGGTGACATATTTACCAGATAACTCGCATGATTCATTGCCTCTGCCCAAAATCCTTTTGACATGTCAGCCTGTAATCTGATACTGCGGGCACGCTCTGTAAGTGTCTGATTCATGCGCTCTGCTGTTTCGTTTTGTTCTGGTCGCCCTGGAATACTTAACTGGTGTTTGATGCCCTTTCTTGCTAAGTAGTCTTTGAATTCTTTGGAGGTGTACTCGTCTCCATTATCGGACATCAAGACTTTCACCTTCCGTCCCATCTGATTTTTCACCAATGTTTTTCACTTTTTAAATTTCTAAAATAATTCCGATTTCTGCTTCAAGAAGTATACCTAAACTTTCCTTGAAAAAATCATCTATGAAAGTAACATAACTCCTAGCACTCCCAATGGATGCTATTGGCGAAGGCCCCCACATCCGTGTGTATGAGATCTAGCAAGCCCTTTGTCCTGTGCTGTGATGTAGAGAAAGCTACTCCACGTTGCCTACTCATAATGCAAAATTTATAAAGATTAAGTTTACAATGTTTAATACCTGGTAGAGCAGTCCTCTTGTGTAGGACTTGAAGGCCTCGCTCGCTCATGTGTCCAAGACGTATGTGCCAAAGTCTTATAGTATCTTCCTTCTCCGTTTCTGCTGAGGCATCACCAATAATAATGCTTCCTGTCAACTTGTACAAGTTTGTTATCCGTTCTTCTTTGAGAATCATCATGGAGCCTTTAGTAACTTTGATTCCTCCATCTGCACTAGAAAACTTGTACCCTCGAGCTTTTAAAGCTCTCAACGAGAGAAGATTCTTCTTTAAATCTGGAACGTGTCGAATGTTCATGAGGGTTCAAACCTTTCCATTAAACATCCTCATGCGGATGTTGTCAATGCCAACAGTCTTACACACGGCATCGTCCTATTAGGACAGAGCCTCCATCATGAGGCTTGTAAGTATTGAACCACTCCCTTTTGGGCACATATGGTATGTGCACCCTGAGTCAAGTAACCAAGCATCTGAGTATTTATCTTTTCCTGACTCAGCAGTCAAGACATCACATGAATCCTCGTCTACTTCTTCGACAACCCCGGCTTGATCTGACTTTCTACTGGTACTAGCCTTATCAGAATCTGTCGCTTTTCCTTTTCAGCATCTCCTTGTATTTCATTCAATTTTTCTTGAAGTGCCCTGGTTTCTTGCAAAAGTAGTAAGAGAAACTGCTAGAAGCCTCTGGATCCCTTTTGTATCCCCTACTTTTTGATCTTCCCCTCCGGCCCTTGATAAACAATCCTGAGGCCTTCTCCGTAGAATTTGTCTTCTTCATCTACTTGTTATTCTGGAGCATCTGCTTGACATCTTCTAACTCTAAAATTTTCATACCATACATGATGGTGGTTGCCAAGTGGTCATAACTTGATGGAAGAGAAAAGAGTAATAGAAAAGCTTTGTCTTTTTCTTCTAGCTTAACCTCAAGAGCTAATAAGTTGCTTAAAATTTTATTAAAAGCATTGAGATGTAGAATTGATGTACCTTCCTTCATCCGAAGGCTGTATAACTGCTTCTTTATAAAGAGCTTGTTCGACAAACTCTTCGTCATGTAAAGACTCTCCAGCCTACACCAAAGGTCAGCAGTTGTCTCCTAGTTCATCACGTTGTAGAGGATCTCATCTGATATGCACATTATGATCGTCGCCTTTGCACGGAAGTCGTTGTCGTTTCACTCATCATTCTCCATCTTTAATGGTTTCTTCTCAATACCAAGTAGGGTCTTGTGTGTGCCCTCCTTCATGAGCGACGATATTACTCGCGTCTTCCACAACAGCAAGTTGGACTTCCCGTCGAATTTCTCCACCTCAAACTTGGTTGTCGTGATCGTCTTGCCCTCTGATACTAATTGTCGATGATCTATCACCGATTAAACATCAGAGAAATAACGAGTTACCACTAGCATGCAATCACCACACAATCAAGGAACATAAAATTTAACGTGGTTCGGCATTAAAAACAGAGAAGAAAATACAAGAGTTCCAAGAAGATTTCTCTCTTACGACTCTCAATGATGGAATTCCAGAATTTCTCTTGAATTCTTGACACATCTTCAAAAGGCCACCCCCAAGGGGCTTATATAAACACCTAAGATGATCCTATTTCAACACGAACTCAAATCAGCACTTCCTCAGAGAAATAGGAAACTCATATGCAAATCAAAACATGATACAGATCTATATTAGGAAACTGCCAAAACCTGAATTCTTCTCCAATGAATATGAGCACAGATCCTTATTAGGAAACTGGCAGAATCTGAATTCTTCTCCAATGAATATGAAGACAGATCCTTATTAGGAAACTGTCAGAATCTGAATTCTTTTCCAATGAATATGAGACACTCAAAATACTAACACTCTTCGCGCTGGCCACCCCGAGCTCGACCAACACGCATGATCGCCTCTTGACCTGATCTCGAGACCCCAGCCTCCCATCATAGCCCGGGAGCAGTGTACTCGTCTTCGTGCTCAGCGCCGAGCATAGCCCAGTGTCAGTGCCAGGCCACAACCCAACACCAGCACCATGCCACGCCCAGCGCCTGCCCGAGCATGCGCAGGACGACACCAGCACCTACGTGAGCCCTCTTCCGTGCCCTGCCTGACTCCATACACGTTCATGCGCATTGCCGAGCACTTCCCTCGCCTTCAACGACTTACTACCTCCTCTTTACTGTGCAATCAACCCCAACTGCACAACTGGTAGATCTCAAGATTGACGATGGTGTGATTGAAGATGAAGAAGGCTTCTTGAGCCTTTGTGTCCTCGTTCTTGGAGTTTTAATTCAACAATGGAGAGACCGTTACTGAATACATCAATCGGATTGCCCCAACAATTGTCGAAGACCCAAAATTTCACTTAGGCATCCACGAGTAACAAGCCAGATTCCATTCCGAGACACCAGTGCACATCAACCTGCAAGCACTGCATCTCCTCGACTTTGTAACTCAGAACAAGGACATTGAGGTCGAACACAATCCTTAGTAGGTATAATTCTATTCTAGATTTTTTTTTTTTTTTAAATTCACAAGTATGATATTATATCCTCTGATTTATCGACATTGATTGTTGTTCACTATAAATTACGAGTTGTGTAATTCTACTTCTCCATAGTTACACGAGATTCCTTATTATTCGTAGAATCTTTACCTGTATAACCTAAGTTGTACTAATTAGTTATTCTTGTATTGCAATAGGTTAATTTTATGCATGATAACTGATAATCCATATATTAATGTTGCTAGTTTTAAACTTTCCTACCACGAACATTTTTTTTTAAATTGTATTTAAGTTATTTTATTATTGATTTTCGCATACGTTACATGTGTTGTCCTACACAACAAAGCCAATTTTGCTCTCCTATGGTATCGTGCTTAGTTGTGGTCTGTATACTAGGAATTATTGTTTAATTATTGCATCATAAGTGGAATTATCAGTGTTTTAAAAAGCAGCCTAGGCGAGTAGGCAGTGGTGTAGCCTTAAAGGCACTTGGATTAAGCGGAAGTGTAGGCGGCTCTAGGCACTAGGCGCCCAGATCCGCGCATACAGTCTCTTTGAACACAGGAAGTGATTGTGTTATATCTGCCTATGTTCAAATTCACATCAGTTGTTGTAACTTGGTGTTAGAAACACTTTTAAATAAGTTGTCTCAGGATTAAAGTATTATTATTATTTGCGGTAGTCATGGTGACTGGAGCTGTTTTGACCTGTCTTGCGCTTTTAAAACCATATTTGTCTTGAGATTAATTGATAATAATGTTGAACTATTTCACCTCACAGGTTGCACAACAAGAGAATGAGGGAGGAAAGCTCCAAGAGACCCCCTACGAGCTTTCAGTTCTGAGATCCTGTGTCTTGTATTCTTGTGGTCATTTGCATGGGGATGTGGCCCAGCTGAAGGGACCGGCTTTTTGTCTCGGGATGCTTGCAAATCATCGCTCTCCGATTGGAATCGGATCTCCGTAGCTGCTCCTGGCAACAGAATTGGTGTTGCTGTGTCCCATCCTCACCCCAGTCAAATGTGTCATCAACCCCCTCAACCTACACAATAACAAATCCTGCTTCTTCCTTCCCTGTCCCCAGTTTGGGCAATTACTATGCAGTGGGCCCGGGTGACGTGGAATGCTGAGCTGCCACTGATTTGACACGTCAGACGATTTGGGCTGGGCTGGGCTGCTCATATGGACAGGAGAGCAGCTGACAAGACAAAACTAACAGCAAGCAATAATAATGCAGAGGGAGAGGTTAGCACAGGTGAACCACCGGCTAGCTGAGAGCTCTCCCTCCTCTTTACATGATATGACTCATCTTTTGCAGCAAAACACCAGATGAGAGGAGAAATTGATAAGGACATGGAAGGGGGCCAAAACTTGATCTCAATCATGCATACCCATTTGATTCTTGGAACAAAATCATTATCCAAATGGAATTTGGAGCTCACGGTAGTTGGTGGAGAGATTGATTCTAGTTCTTCAAGACAGGAAAAGGCCGCCACCAGGTATACAACATACTGTTCATACTACTATTATGTGATGGATGATTTGATCCTTTTCGGCTAGCTGTCATGAAGCTCATGATGATGATCATGTGTTGTTTAGCCTGTGAAAAATAATTAATCATTATCGGTGGTATTCGGTCTAATCACATTATTATTATTCTTCTTAAGTGTTTACACCATGTAAGTAGTATATGGCACTTTGCAATGATCATTTAGCACATCTCATAGATCTTAAACTCATTGGCTCGGATTATTTTAATCGACTTTGATTTAGTCTAATTGTCTTGTTGCTTGAATATTCAAAAAAGCAACTGAAGAAAAACAATTAGTATTTCAAATAATTGATCAACATTGGCGTAATTAGGTCTGATCGCATTGTTATTCTTAAAGTGGTTACACCATGTAAAGGAATGTGTGGCGCAATGATCATTTAGCACATGTTGTTGATGTTAATTTAAGTGACTTTGGGCATGTTTGGTTAAGGGTGGAAGTGAGGAAGTGGTAATAGTTCCCTTTGAAATTTGAGAATTAGTTAGTAAGTTTTCCGGTATTTGGATGTTGTTGGGAAGTGTGGTTTGGAAAATGTTATGTCTTTTCCGGTGTTTGAATGATGCCGTGGAAGTGAAAGTGAAAAAGTTGACCGTAAAATAATACTAAAATAAAAATTAATTAAGAAAAAGAAAAATTGAACTGTAATTAGAATGCAAGTGAGAGTTACATGATCAAAAAATTAACTGTTTTGTACTACAACTTATTACAAATGAGATTTACATGAGCACAAAATTAACTGTAGCACTCTGAAAGTGAGAAAATAGTTGTGTAAAAGAGAAAAGAGAAAAAGAAAATGAGTTTTCTTATTTTTCTTTTCCGGTGTTTGAGTAGATAATAAAGTGAGCAATTATACTTCAGCATTTTCTTACTTCCGCCCACTTCCTTGCAACCAAACACGCTCTTCAATGAATCTAAATGTGTTGGGCATGTAGATTAATTAAATATTCAAAATTTTATGTAAATGCAGGGTTGCGGGGAAGTAATTGAAGGAAAATAATTAATATTTCAAATAATAATAATAAAAGGGAAGAATTTTGCTTCTACTCATACAATAATAGGCTTCTCCTCCTCCGCCCTTGAGTCGTCAAAATACAAAGTACGAACTCAGAACTATTACAAAATCTAAGTTGGTTTCTCTACTGTTCAGCGGCAACTATTGTTATTATTGTTGGAGCGATACAACTGTAGCAGCCTGTTGGCCTCCCGTATCCCGCTAAAGTACGCCCCGTGCGTAGTGGAGTAGTGTGTCCTGTGTGTCGCCTCCCCCGCGAACAGCACCTGTAGGGGCGCCAGCGCCGTCCCGTCCCTCTCCCGGTCCCGTGCCCCGCGGGGCAGCGGTTCGGCCATCAGCTCCAGGTCCTCCCCGCTGGACCCCGCCGCCACGTAGCTGTAGGACCCGCAGAACAGCGGGTCCTTCCCCCACCCGCTCCGCTTCACCCGCGCTACCCGCCTCCCGCAATTGTTGTCATTGTTGCTTCCGTTGCACCGCCGGCCCACGATACCGCAGCCGAATCCTTCCAGCGTGGCGTGGACCCCACTAATAATCTCCTCATCATTGAGCTCCTCCATCCTCAGCGCCTCGCCGCCGGCGAGCCACGCGAGCAGCACGTGAGACCCGCCGTAGATCGGGCAGATCGACGCCGTCTTCCTCATCCACCACGGGATCTTCGCCACGTGTCTCCCCTCCTCCCACTTCCTCCCATCGAACGCCAGCTGCAGGAAAGGAAACGAATCTCCTGCATCTCCGCCGATCTCCATGAAGAGCTTGTTGACGACGCCAAACCCCAGCCGCCCAATCGCCTCCCTCTTGAACGGCGGCAGAGCAGGCGAGAACTGCAGAGCGGATCCGGCGTCCGCTTCCTTTCTAAGACCCGCTTTCAGCACTCCCAGCGACACCGTCACGATCACGTGATCCACAGTAACGGCGTCTCCCCCGTCCACGTGGACCCTCACCGGCCCGTCGTCGGCGCACCAGTCGATGCGGCGGACCTTCGCGTTTAGGCGGATTGAGTTTTTCGGTAGGGCGGCGGCCAGCGTCTCGATGACCCGCGAGTAACCCTTGGCTATCGTGATCTCGTCGCCAGGGAACAGCCTGTATTCGCTCTCGGCGGCGAGGTTCAAGTCGTCGAGGTCGTCGGCAGAGGTGAAGGTCCTCTCGGTGTTCTCGTTCATCGCGAAGACGGCGTCAAGGGTCCAGTCACTATCGCCGGTGAGCTCACCACGGTACTCTTTCAGTCCCCTTCGAAGGTAAGAACCAACCCCAGGCTTGTCGGGGTTGACGGTAACCTTACCGTCTCGAGCGGAGTCCATCAGGTTTCTGTACAGGGAGGAAAGGGACTCGACGAAGGAGGGGGTGAGGACACCGCCGCCCTCAGCGACGGTGACGGGATCCTCAGCGAAGCCGTCCATTCTCTCATGAGGGGCGTCCGGCCTCAGGGCGCCGATCTTGTCAGCGAGGGCGTAGATGGGGCTGCCGCAAATGCCGTGGATCCACGTGGCGCCCATCTCGACGCGGTCGCCGGCGAACTCGGAGGTGAGTATCCGACCGCCGATGCGGTCTCCGGCCTCGAGGATGGAGACGTCGACGAGGTCGGCGGCGGCGGCGTGGAGGCGGTTGGCCGCGGTGAGGCCGGCCATGCCGGCGCCTATGATTAGGACCCTGGGCTTCTTGGCAACCATTTTGAGTGAAGAAGCCAAGGAGCGTTTTGTTGATGACGAAATGAGGCGGGCGAGTGACTGAACAAGAAATGAGCGGTGGGGTGTTATAAATAAATAATTGAGAGAGAGAGAGAGAGAGAGAGAGAGAGGACATGAGAGTAATATAATTGAATGGGGAATTCCTTGAATAAGGACGATGCTTTCCTTTCCTCTGGGGAGCAGATATTTTCACACCCCCTGACAATGACGAAGGCATCTCAGGATTAAAGGCACCCTATTTTGTGATTGAAGTACCCCCCTCAAAGTTAAAAAAAAAAAAGGATCAAAAAGCTTCTCTTCTTCCTCCCCTCCCGGCGGCCTCTGCCTCCCCGATCTTCCCTCCCCCACCCCTCATAGAGCTATTGTTGGAAAGAGGGAGATTTGTACTGAGGAAGATGACCCAGACCGTCAAGGGATTGTCGAGGAAGTCGGCGACAAGAGACGACGGAAGAAACAGCAGCAGAAAACAAGCAGCAGCAGAAAAACAGGTTCTCCGGTCGACCGGGCCGGTCGACCGGACGTGCACAACGTGCACAGGTCTAGGCGGTCGACCGGACCGGTCGACCGCAGGAGCCTGACTGACAAGGCCCAACTCTCTGTTGGAATCGGTCGACCGGACCGGTCGACCGGTAGAAGGGTCGGTCGACCGTCCCGGTCGACCGACAGTCGGGTTTGGGCTGAAATCTGCAGTTCGGAAACCTGTTGTATTTAAGGGCTGCTAGGGTTTTCTAAGAAGTAATCTTGTAGGGAAATCTTGGAGAAGAACCTGCGAAATTAGGAGGCTTAGGGTTCTCTTGTGTTGAGAGAGGCTAAGATCCATTGTAATCATCTTCCCTAATTAAATTCTCCCCTTTGATTGCCCCGAGGACGTAGGCAAGTTGGCCGAACCTCGTTAGATCTTGGTTGTTTGCGATTGTTCTTCTTCTAGTTGTGATTTCATTGTTTTGGTGATTGAGATCTGGTTGGATCCTCTAAGGGTTGTTGTCTGTCGCGCACAACAAGTGGTATCAGAGCTCCAGGTTACGCTTGGGATATTCTGAAGATTCGAAGGGCTCCAGAACTGATCAGGTGGAGATCGTGTGTCGATCTCAGGTCAGAGGCATTGGTGTTCAAGGAGATCGTGTGTCGATCTCAGGTGGACGCAGGGAGGGCTCGTTGAATCAGGGTTGGAATAGATCTGGTGAGAAACTCAAGCTAGGGTTTCAAGGTAGAGGTAAAAAAAACACTTTTTTATCTCAGAAATAGATCTATTTTGCAAGTATTTGATCTTCCGCATAGTTAGAGGGTCAAGGAAAGGATCTCAATGGCAGAGGAATCTAAGTCTGTTAAAACAATGAACAACTCCAGGATTGATGTTGTTAAGTTCAATGGAACTAACAATTTCGGAATGTGGAGGTGTGAGGTTATGGATGCATTGAATGCACAGAACCTCGAGGACACACTCCTATTGGAGAGGAAGAAGAACACTACTACCGAGGAGGAATGGGCAAAGATGAATAGATCGGCATGTGGCTTGATTCGTTCATGCTTGGCACAGGATATCAAGTACCTTGTGCAACATGAGACGTCGGCAAAGAAACTGTGGAAAACCCTAGAAAAGAAGTACCTGACCAAGAGTGTGGAATCACGGCTGCAGCTTAAGAGTAAGCTGTATTTGTTCAGGATGCAGAGGGGGAGCACAGTGAATGAGCACATAAACCGGTATACGAAGCTTCTCACAGATCTGATAAACGTGGATGTCAAGGTAGAAGAGGAAGACAAGGCTGTCATTCTCCTGAACTCGCTCCCACCGGAGGAGTATGAGACATTCACCATGACGTTTATCAATGGTAGACAAACTTTAGTCTATGATGAGGTGTCGTCCGCATTGATGAGCTATGAGACAAGGAAGAATGAGAGACATTCTGGTCAGTCAAGCTCAGTGGCGGAGGCATTGGAGGTGAGAGGCAGAAATTCATCAAGGAAGGGTAGAGAGATGGGTGGAAGATCGAAATCCAGGCCGGGATTCAAAGACCTCAAAAGGAATCAGTGCATTTTCTGTAGAGAAATTGGGCACTGGAAGGTAGATTGCCCAAAGTTCAAGGGAAAGAAGAAGGAGTCGAATGCTGAAGCAAATCTATCGAAGGTGACGAAGACTCAGAGGAGTAGTTCACAGGCAGATGGAGAAGATTCAGACTCTTCGGGATTCTCTTTTTCAGTCAGTTCTCCCAGTGTTAGTAACTCATACAAAGATGAGTGGATTATGGATTCAGGAACAACATACCATGCATGTCCAAACAGGAGCTGGTTCACCAGTTTTGAGAAGCTGGAAGGTTGCTCAGTTGTGATGGGTGATGATCACTCATGTAGCATGGAGGGTGTTGGTACAATCCCAATCAGGATGTTTGATGGGATGGTTTGGGAGTTGACAGGTGTGAGGTATGTACCTCAGATGAAGAGAAATTTAATCTCTTTGGGAACTTTGGAAGCATCGGGCATGATGATATCGGTTCGAGATGGCGATCTCAGGATGATCAAGGGCTCGATGGTTGTAATGAAGGGCGTCCGCCGAGGAAATTTATACTACTTGAAGGGTAGTACTATTTCAGATCAGGTGGAGACTTCGAGTACAAAAGATGAGGTTGGCCTGGGGATTCAGCAGGAAAAAGCCGGACAAGAAGAAGAATCTTTGCGAGCTCCTGCAAAGATGAAATCAGAAGAAGGTGCTGCTACCTGCAAGTCAGAAGGTGGACACAGGGTTCTGGACAAGAAGAAGGTGAGTTTTAGCACCAGTTCTCACCACAATGAAGGTCTTCTTGATCGTGTTCACGTGAATGTATGGGGACCTGCTAAGACGGCATCGCTTGGAGGTCACAGGTACTTTGTCTCGGTAATTGATTGTTCATCTAGGCAGGTTTGGATATATCCGATGAGACAAAGGGGTGAAGCCCTAGATGTGTTGAGGAAGTGGAGCGGAAGAATGGAGAGGCAGATAGGTAGGAAGGTAAAGGAGCTTCATATTGGCAATGTTGGGAAAGACATTGACCAATTCCTACAGTTTGGACAGAACACAGGAATTGCTACACACTTCTCAACAGGTACAGATGAGTTGGCTAAGGAGTTGGTCCGTTCCTTGCTGGAGGAGGTTCGGAAACTATTGTCTAATGCAGAATTGGACAGGTCGCTTTGGACTGAGGCGATTGAGTATGCTAGCCATCTCAAGAATCAAACGACTGCGATAGGAGGTAAAGCTCCATTGGAACATTGGTCGGGAAAAGCTCAAGATCACGGTGTGCTGCGGGAATTTGGAAGTCCGGCTTACTTCAGTGCCAAGAATGGCAAGGTGAATCCGCAAGCAAGGAGGTTTGTCTATTTGGGCATCAAGGAGAACAGCTACAGGTTGTGGGATCCCAAGGACAAAAGGATCGTGATGAGCAGGAATGTCACATTTGGAGAGGCTTCAGGGTTGAAGTCCATCGTCTCTCAGCAGGTGGAGAGGATGAAGACCAAGGGAGGATCGCAGCGGGTGGAGGTCGATGCTACTCCATCATCTCCAGGTAGTCCGGCATCAAAGGAGACTTCATCGGAAGTGACACCGGGTGGAGATCATGATAACAAGAGTGATGCTGAACAGGTTGAAGACATTGCTGAAGATGTCAAGTTGAGTGCAGCCAAAGGAACCAAGGTGAGACCACGTTCGTGGTTAAAGAAGGATGAATCTCAAACTTGTGGACGCGACAAGCTCAAGTTGAAGGCCGTTGCTCTCCATGATGGTCGGGAAGAGGTTCATATGACTCAGTCTGACAGGTTCGCTGCTGCAGGAACAGGTACCATTATTCGAGCTTGATGAAGCTCATTTAGAAAGAACTACGGTTGGCTTGATCCTTTTGGGCAAAGGTACGTAGGCAGCCGTAAAGGCGCAGCCATTGGTGATGCAACTCTTATGAAGTTAGGGTTGGGTTCTCGAGAAGTTGTTTGGACCTTCACATAGAGGTGAAGAAGTGTGGTCAATGGAGCTTCACGTAGAGTTGAAGAGACTTCACGGAGAGGTGAAGAGACTTCATGTAGCGGTGAAGTGGTGTGGCCAGTTGGACTTCACATTGAGGTGGAGTGGTGTGATCTCGAAGAACAGTTTTATCTTCCGGAGAGGAGATGTTGAGCTTGCATAAGGAGGGGTGTGCATCCAGTTGAAGCCGATGATGTTTGGTTGGCTCTACGCAGACTTGGTTGGACCGTCAGAGGAAGACAGGTAGACTAGATAGAGCTAGTCAGTGGAGAGTCAGTGTTGGCTCATAAGGAAGTCTTCATGAGGTCAAGAAGTTGCGGAGTAGAAGCCACAGTATGGTGATCGGCAGGTATGAAAATTCTCCTAAGGTGAAGTGCAGGGAAGACATGTGCAATGTTTTCCAGGAAGAGATGAGCCAAAGATTCCAAGCCGAGATCGTGTGTCGATTTCGCCGAGATCGTGTGTCGATTTCGACCGGTGCGCGCAAGCCGAGATCGTGTGTCGATTTCGCCGAGATCGTGTGTCGATTTCGCCAGGTGATAGACTGGGGTTCGTTGGATGTCGGCTCAGATTTTGGAATCTTCGCCGAGGTGGAGAATTGTTGGAAAGAGGGAGATTTGTACTGAGGAAGATGACCCGGACCGTCAAGGGATTGTCGAGGAAGTCGGCGATAAGAGACGACGGAAGAAACAGCAGCAGAAAACAAGCAGCAGCAGAAAAACAGGTTCTCCGGTCGACCGGGCCGGTCGACCGGACGTGCACAACGTGCACAGGTCTAGGCGGTCGACCGGACCGGTCGACCGCAGGAGCCTGACTGATAAGGCCCAACTCTCTGTTGGAATCGGTCGACCGGACCGGTCGACCGGTAGAAGGGTCGGTCGACCGTCCCGGTCGACCGACAGTCGGGTTTGGGCTGAAATCTGCAGTTCGGAAACCTGTTGTATTTAAGGGCTGCTAGGGTTTTCTAAGAAGTAATCTTGTAGGGAAATCTTGGAGAAGAACCTGCGAAATTAGGAGGCTTAGGGTTCTCTTGTGTTGAGAGAGGCTAAGATCCATTGTAATCATCTTCCCTAATTAAATTCTCCCCTTTGATTGCCCCGAGGACGTAGGCAAGTTGGCCGAACCTCGTTAGATCTTGATTGTTTGCGATTGTTCTTCTTCTAGTTGTGATTTCATTGTTTTGGTGATTGAGATCTGGTTGGATCCTCTAAGGGTTGTTGTCTGTCGCGCACAACAAGCTATTTAATTGGATTTCGACCGAACAGACCAACTTTGTTCGGCCGAATCTGGCCGAATAGACCAGCCGAACAGACTCTGCTCTATTCGGTTAGAATTCGGCCCAACAACTCTAGGAATATCGGGGGGTGGGAGGGGTTAGGGGGAAAGGTCGGCGGGGGAGACGGTTGGGGGGGGGGGGGGAGCGGAGGAGGCCGTCAGGGGAGGGAAGGGGCGGAGGCCGTCGAGGGGGGAAGGGGCGGAGGGCCGGGGGGGTAGGGGGAATCGGGTGGAGGAGGTGGAAGAATAAATGAGTTTTTTTTTTTTAGACTTTTCATCAAAAGTGAAATTGTCAAAAATATATATATAATAACACACTTGTAATAATTTTTGAGAATTTTTCGGGTACTTACATCATACCACCCTCCAAAGTTGTTGGTTATTTTTAAAGTTACAGTAAATATGTTACCAATCCATTTTCACCAAAAAAAACTTTCTAGATTTTATCAATGTGCTAATGTAAAGGATCATAATAAAGATACATTTCTTTGTTTTCTTTTTATTTTTTGAGTTCCATAGGTAAGCATTTCATTAATTTCAAGTGAGATCCGCTATAATAATCTTTATTATTCAAAATGTATGTCTCTTTCCAATATAATCTTCTCTTTTATAGTTATAGTTATGATTACACGTAACTAAACGTTACCCCTTTCTCTCTCTTTCCTCATAAATAGAGTAGAGATGCATATATTTCTACAACAATTTTATTGTCTAGTATAAATATCTCCCTCACGATCTCAATCATTTGTGGTTTTCTTTCCCTGATTGCTGTCTCCATCTCCCACCTCCCTATTTCCTTATTCACTTCAAATTCTATCTACTTTCTCCTTCCTCAAGATGGAGATGAATAGAGCTCATCCATGCATGCTGTGTCAAAGTAAAAAGACTTGCGCTGTGAGCACCTCTTGTCTCCTTCCTCCTCCTCCTCCTTTTGACACCCTGATGCTCTCTCCTCACCATTTCCCATCTCTCTTGTCTGCTTGCTTCCCCACAACTTTTAATCTTGATGCTCTCTCTCTGTTTTGGCCCTTTGTCGTCTCTTGTCTTGTCCCCCTCCCTCCCTCATTTCATTCTCTCTCTCTCTTTCTTTCTTCGTGGGGGTGCGATTGTGTGAGGCTCACTTTGGCAACAAAAGCATGTTCCATGCTGCCACTAATGGGTTTTAAAAAGCATGTTTCATGTTCTATGAGGTTATGGTCCCACCCCACCCGCCTCTCTCTCTCTCTCTCTCTCTCTCTCTCTCTCTCTCTCTCTCTCTCTCTCAGAGGGCAGTAGTTTCTTTTTTAAGGTAATATTATGCTTGATTTATGAAAGCCACAAAAAGAAAAAGAAAAAAGTGAACAATCATTAAAGTTGGGAGGCTCAGTAATATGCCTATATATTTTGCTTATAAAGCTTTCAAAGAATATGTAGATCAAACGGAACATATTTGCACAATGCAAGTTGACGTGCAAGCATGAAACGTTTTGTTTAGATGAGTGTGCCGTGAAAATCAAGGAGAATCCTCCTTTATTTGAATGGCATTAATTAAGAGTTCCATATTCCTATTTTTCTTTAAGAACATTATGGAGGCAAAAAGCAAAAGAATCGTGCATATAGTAGGTAGGAAACCCTAGGGATAACTACTTTCTCCATTTAGATGGCATTTTTATGTTCCCACGTTCCTCTATGGATGATACTTTTAGACGACAATGTTGAAGCAAGAAGCAAAAGAAACTGCAAAGAGAAGAAAAGTCGAGAGAAAGCACATAATATTGTAGAAGTGAAATTGCAAATCCTAAGATTTATTGTTTAGTTGAGTGCTTGATTCCTTTCTTTATCTGATGTAACAAGAAAGAAGAAATCTTGTTCCTCCTCTTGCTGTGAGGTGTACTGAATTATCGATTATATAATTAATTATTAATATTTTGGTGACATAGGAAATTAAACAATCAAAAGCTCAAAGCTTTCCCCTTCAACTCAACTCATGTGTTCGCGCGCGCGCCTTTTGACTTCTCTCCAATTATTGGAATGAGAGTAATTAGCATTTCTTGAGCCACTAAATAAATTTATTTTTAAAAGGGATGGCATGTGTTATTGTTTCGTATTGACCTTCAGATGTCCTTTGCAGGGCAAAAAAATATATTTGATGATTGTGTGTTTTTTTCTTTTGTATTCATTAAGATGGCAGCATCGCATGCAAATCACATCAAAAGCGTACAAAATATTACACTGCTCAACAAAAGAATTAAATTTTATTTCAAAAATATGAGTATTAAATAAGAAAAAAGATTTGGATCCGAGCTGCTCCGTCAAATGGGAAATAAAACACTGTTTTCTGTGATTCTGTTTAATCTGATAAAAATATTAGTAGCTCAAAACAAAAAACAGCGAGGAAAATGCGACATTGTTTCAAATGAGATACATTTCCATCAAGTTTAATCTTTTCTTTTTTTTATTAATGGAACAAACGTAAACAAAATGTTCTTTTCTTATTTATTAATAATAATTTTTTTTTCAACTCACGCAACTCTTTCAAAGAAAACAAAGATAAAGAAAAAAAACCTTCGCTTTAGTCCCCTTTCAGGCCGCCCATTATATATAATTTTTTTAATGGGCAAATCATAGAAAATAAAAATATCATGAATGTGAAGGTAAAAAGAAAGAAGGAAGACGATGGAAATAAATAGAATATATATGTGGGGCACGAATATTGATGCGGGCTCGTTTTCCAGGAGATTTTATGGGGAGCTGTCAAATCTGCACACAGTTGGCAAAATTAATATCAACCCTGCAAAAAAATATATATATAAAACATAAAAATATTAGTGTGGTCCTTTCTTACAAGTTACTCCAGATACCGTACTCTCCCCGCCCGTGAGGCCCAATGGATGCCAAATTATTATCAACCCCAAAATGTTACAAATAGTAATTTATAAAATTGGTCAAAAGGGAGAGGGGTTGTACAGTTGGCAAACTACAGGAGCACACAATAGAGTTGTCTCCCAATTTCAGATTCGTTTATTTTCTTAGAATCTCGGACAGCTCAGACCCTTTTTATTTTTCTGGAGATATTTATATTTTGTCAATTTTTAAGTGGTATTTTGTCAAACAAGTCATCGAACATTGTTTTAATTTACTCGCAAATCACAACAAATTCCGTCACTCAGATGGGTTCTAATTGCGCGATCAAGGAATGAGAAAAAGGAAATTTCTTCTCTCTTCTCTCTAATGACACATCACCTGAGTTTATAAATGTAGAACATAAATATAACTCCCCATAAAATGTCAACGATGAGAATAGTGAATACAATGACAATCATGGAATATGAATATAACCCCCATAAGAGATCAACGATGAGAGTTGTGACAACAATGACAATCATGTAAGAGGTCAATGATAAACAAAATAAATAACACTTTTTTCCAGTCCTCCCCTTTCAGCTGATCAGAATTTTGATCAGCATTATCTTACAGAAAAATATCTAATCAAGTGAGCAGCAAATGCTGTTCTAGACACAGTAAATTATCTCCTGAGATCACAGCTAATTGTAAGTTTTTTTTAAAAAAAAGAAGAGTGAAAGATTTTCAAATATATTATATTAGAGCAATTTGATTTGAAGATAACTTGGTAACCTTGAATATCAGTACAAGGCATGCACAATTTGCACCATTCACATACCTGCATAAACTCGCAGTTGCCCACAACCTATTCAATATGTTTTTCCCCCAACTTTCAGTAGAACAGACTAACCTGCCTCAGGATTACATTAATGAATAATTTACAAACACCATGAAAATGATACAGGTGTCATGCGGGATTTCACCTGGATCAATCAGAAGCCTTTAGCTTCCGAGGCCTATTAGACTGGGAAAGGTGCTGGCGGTGCATCTATAAATCTTTCAACTGTCTTAAAAATCATAAAGTGGCAAATGAAATTAGACGATGAGCCTCTTAAAAACTGCAAACCAAATAGACGATGAAACTGTGTGCACGCGCGTCTATAAAGAACAACACTACCTTGCGTTTATGGTCCCTTTTACTCACTCATTCACCTGAAAACATCGGTACAAATGCGTGCTAGTTTTTCTCTCTTTAGTGATCATAAAAAAAAAGTAGCAACGTAAAGATAAGCAATTGTGCCACACTTATTAGTGTTACCTCCAAAACCAACAGATTCTGGGACGAAAGGTCGATCAAAATCTCCACGGTAAACTACAATGTCCTAGCCAGGGGTATTGAAGTGAACGAGGCGCACCCTGTGCGGAATCCCACAAGCCTCTAACTCTTCTACATAGAAAAAAGCCTTGCACATATATGACAGGCACTCCTAAAGAAGAATTATGGCTGGCATACTTTCAGACTACACTATCATATGATTTTCTTAATAACAAACCATGATTAACATTTACCTTTGGCGTGGTTGGTGCTTCGGTATATGAATTGTCACGGTTTGCTGAAGCTTCGGCCTCGCTGTTTTGCAACTGTAATAAAACAAAATGAGGCCACGGAAGGATTTGTGTGTTGCTACTACTTGCCAATATCACAATATAGAGATCATGAATGGGAAAAATGTTTTAACTTCCATTGACTGCCTCATGGTAAAAGGGGGAAGATCAAACTTCAAAGGTAGAGTAATGTAAAAATATTTAATGCATTCAAAGCTAGAGTTTTAACTTGCATTACCTGACTCGTGATTCATCCTATTTATTGCATTCAACTTTAGAGTTTAGGTGTAGTGGCAGAAATTTTGAAATGCTACCGGAGCATGCCAGGTTCAAATCCCATCGAGTGATTAGAACAATCCATATTTGCTCAAATACTCCAATATTTAATTAAAAAGGAATCAAGATTCTATTTATCATTCCTAAAGACTCTTCAATGATCGTAACCCATCCAACCTCAATCCCTTTATCTTCATTAACAATTCTCATACCTCACCTCACCGAGATCCTCATCATGGCAACCAATGTTGGGTTTGTGATGTTAACGAAAACAGATAAATAAGTGGAGTGGGGAATGTAGTGATAGTGCTTAGAGAAAGAAATTGGTAGACGGTTTTGAGCAAGGGATAAAGTGATGCATGGGGAGAAAAGACTTCCTGCAAAAAAATCAAGATCAAAGGAATCAAGATCCCATTTATTATTCGTTAAAAATCTTCGCTGATTATGACCCCTCCAACCTCAATCCTTTTATCTTCTTCATTAACAATTCTCATACCTCAACCTCCCATCATGGCAACCAGTGTTAATATCGGCTGTGAAGGATTTGTGATGTTTGTCGCAAGAGATGGGTGACAAAGACAGATAAAAGAGTGGAGGGATTTGGTTTTGGGAGACTGGACTGATGATGCTGAGTTGGTAAACGGATTTGAGCAAGTAGGTAACACATGGGGAGCTAGACTTTCTGCAAAAAGGAAACTTCATTTCTCTTATAAGCTCTAATTTAGCGGGGAAAAAATACGGGGAGGAGAATTCACATAATTTACAAGTTACATGAATTACAGAAATAGTTTGCTAGAGTGTCAGTGCTGGGCTTAGTTGGGAGAAAAATGATCAAAAAGTCCTCTAAAAGTCCCTCTTTCATTGGAAAGAGAAGGTTTATTTATTGCTTGACTAATCACACTCTTCTTGACAGCAAATGATATGGGCGTGATTGAAAGTACACCTAGAAGGGGGTGAATAGGTGTACGGCTAATCTATGAACAATAATGCGAAAATTAAAACTTAATTGCAACACACTTAGTGTAACCAAAGAGTGTAGCCGAATTCCCGGTGAAGAGCTCTGAACTAACTCCTCTTGATTCCTCTGAATAAGAGTTGAGGTGCTATATGAAGCTCTCTTGGTTAAACACAAGTGAGGCACACAACCAAACACAACCAAGTATATAAGTATAAATGAGCAATATGAATGATGTAAGGCACAAGTAATAGAGAGAGTTAGAGAAAGTGGATCAAACGCAAACACCAAGATACGTTTCGAGGTTCGAGCACCCAGCTCTACGTCCCCGCCTTCACAAAGAAGGATTTTCACTAACTTGTCCACACAGGACTTCCCACATAGGGAACCTTCACTAAGAATTTGGGGCAATTATAATTTGGAGTACACAACTCCTCTCTCCAACAATTACAACCTCTACACTTAGAGGCAAGGCACAAAGTCAAACAAAGATCAACCTCACAACTGAGCGATAGGCACAAAGCCACTCAAATAACAATCACCTTACAAATGAGGCATAGGCACAAAGCCACCACTCCAATAATCACCTCTTCACTAAGAGGGATATCAACACAAATGAAAGAAGGTTTACAACTTGGTGGTCTAACAACCACAAACCAATTTCTTTTCCCACAAAACAAAGATCCTAATAGATAGGATAGAAGATAAGCTCAAGTGTGAGAAATCAAAGAGTTTGGAAATCAAAAACATAAAGAAAATACTTGAAAAAACTGTTGGCCCGGAGGCTTTCCTCTCTAGTTTTGATGATGACAAAACTCATGGAGTTATATATGCATGGATTAAAGTTAAGCTTCAAAGAAGCTCCCCCTTAACTCATGCATAGCAATAAACATAATAAATATGCAATAAAAGCTCATAAACATGTATGCATAGTCATGCATAAAACAAGGTACCAAATACAAAAATATGCTCTTAAATAATGTTCTTGATACCAATTAAACAATTAAACGACAAACAAATAAATAAAACAAAATGTAACGCTCCGATCCCGCAGGTACGGGGACATTATGGCGACGTACATACGCGAGGTGAAAACAACCTCACGCGTACGTTAAGCCTCAGTACAGGACATAACCTCAATATACACAGGAGTTCTAGGAGGAAATAAGTACAAGAATACCTGCAGAAAGAGGTTAGTGATCATAGCAGATAGGAAAACATAGATGAATAAGATAACAACAATAAATCACAAAGATACCTATGAATGAGCTCGATGATGAGTCTCCTATGTGAACCCAATGGACTATCTGCCGATATGCTAACTCGGGTCTCCAACCTGGGCACGCAAACCCAGGGTCGTCAGAAAGCGACCTAGTGAGTGATAAAATTGAGGAGGTAGTAATATATACAATAGTAATACAAGCACTATACATATATATAATACATGATGTTGTCTAGTGATACCATATAATAAGTATATCATAAGCAGTAGAAATATATATAATCATGTCAGTCTTTTAATATCATCACTACCTAACCGGTTATCATCAGGTCATGGCTATAGTCGTATCAAGTTGATATAATAAATAGTGTTGTCTAGTGGTGATGTGATAGAAATGACCATGTTAGTGGTGACGTGATGGAAATGAACATGTAGATGAAGTATGCAACATAATCATCCTACTGTGTTGTGCCTAGGCAGCATATAGACAATGCAAAATAGAATAGATACAATGCAGAACATGCGTCGTATGCCGCCACAGAAAGAGTAACATCTACCAGGCAAAGTAACAAGTATACATGTAACATAATATCGGATAAATGATCAGAAACAGTAACAAGATAGTATACATGTATCAGGCAAGTCATGTCATTTATACAATAGTAGCAATCAGTACCATCTGATATTTTAATCAATCTCTTCCAGTGTCCCATACCACTGGCAGTTCATACTGGAGCCCGCACTCCAGTCGAACCCATCCGGACATGGCCTACGGGTACCATTATCCAAACGAGAGAGTGACCAAATAACAAGTGTTCCCGATATCACTATTGTGCATACTGTTTTATTAGGTTAATTGGAAACCCATGGTCGAGGAGCTCTTATCGGGTGGGTGTATCCCGTGCATACCCGGGACAACGGCCTTATCAAATCCCTGGCTGCTGAGACCAGGGCCAGCCCGCTAGGGCTGTAACATGTAACGGAAATCTCAATGAGCTAAAACATAATGGGAAACGGGATGCTCATGAGTAACAGATGGTAGCTAGCACTACCCCGTCCCCTGCAGTGGGACAAACAATGGATCCAGACATCCACCCGATATGATCTAATCAACCGTCAAGTCTCCCCCATCCCCAAGTTATCTTTATGATCTGATATTACAAGAACAAATATAGTACATGATACATGTAACATGATAACAGGACCTGGACCTGAGCTCTGTTAATAGCATAGAACAATATAACGGGAGACGGGAACAATATAACGGGAAACAGGAACAATAGATGTAGAATTTCACATATCGCATATCAACAGCTCTCATGTCCAGTAACGGGAATATCCATATCAGTAACAGGAAACAATCATATAACATGACTACGGTAACATGGAACAATAATACGAACGAGAATCCATATGACAAGAATAAAGAAACCATACATACATGTGTAACAAGGATATGAAAACATAACATGCATGTGTAACAGTGATATGTAAACATGACATAACGGTAACAATAATATGAAATGCGGTAGTCCGTGCATTGGTCTATCCGTGTACCAGTGGAACATCTATGTGTAGTAAGAATCCGTGTAATATCTCTGTGATAGTACATGTAATAACAGTGATCAGTGCATCCATGTAACGAGGATATCAATCTAACATGATGGTATCCAGTGTACTAGTGTATCCGTATATCAGTAGTGTACGCGCCGGAAAAAAAGGAAAGAGGTGCTGTAAAATTTCCTTGAATCAGATGAAAAATTACAACAAAACTGTTTCCCTTCCAGTTACAAGGGAGGGAGGATGTTGAGTCTTGAATCCTCCCTTTGTTTAATGCTGGGTTCTTCGTGTGGCGGTGGAGAGTGAATCTTGTTCTCCGTTGACCGGATGACCGTCGGGATCGTCAGGGATCTTCTCTTTGGTTGGTAGAAGGAGTAACACAGCTCTTGTCTACTAAAACTCTCAAAGAGAAGGTAGGCAAAGGACAACTCGTACGCAGCGAGCTTGTTGAAGAGTTTAGCTCTCTTTCTCCTGTCTCTGTCTTGTTGTCGTCTAACTAAAGAAAATCCGACCCCTTCTTCAATAGCGACGGGGCTATTTATAGGGGTTCCAGGGTGAACGTGCCCCCTAAAAACGCTCCACAACGAGGGGCTGACTTCCCCGTTATGTGGGCGGCGACTGGCCCCATAACCAGGGCGGTTATAACCGAGACGCGGGTGTCGAGCCCACGCGCCTTGATGTTGAGACGCAGGTGTCGAGCCCACGCGCCTTGATGTTGAGACGCGGGTGTCGAGCCCACGCGCCTTGATGTTGAGACGCGGGTGTCGAGCCCACGCGTCTAGAACTTGAAACTCTGCTTTTTAATGGCTTGTCTTTTAGTGATTTTTAGACAGCCTACAGAACCCCCTCCAAAGTTTTCGATATTCCGCAGTTAACTGGGACGGATTTCGAAATACTTTGGACTCTAGCTGAATTCGCCTTTATGACTGGACTGTTAATGCTCCGGGTTTGATCTTATCTGGAGTTGGTCTTCGTGAGTGTACTGTTGAACTCTTTGAGGCCACCAGAGTTGATCGTGTTGAGTGTCTAGATACACAGTCTAAACCTCCCCGATTGCTTTTAGTCTGTCATGGACGCGCTTTAAGCCAGGAGTGGACGATCGTCTGCTTGTACCAGTGTACTGTTGAACTGATTTGCAGAAGTAAGGACTGAACGCCAGTTCTTTTTGAAGAGCAGAGATAGTACTGCTTTACAGACGCGACTTTCATGGGGTGCGTCTTTTGGCAAATGAAAAACGCGACTGATCTTCCATGAAGCAGACGTGATGTTCAGCCGGGCTGGAAAGACGCGAACTTCTTAGAGAGACGCGACTTTTTGAATGCATTTATGGCGGTGATGACGGGGCATGTCCATCGAAGAGGCGCGGCCATCGGGTGCGAATCTGTGCCATGTCATGATTGCACTGCCAGTTGGCCTGGGGAATCGACGGGACATCACCTTTTGACGCGCGGACTTCCCGGTTCATTAAATGATCTGTTCCACGTGTCAAGCGATGACTCGCTGCAGAGCCATGGTGCGCGATCTTCGCGATACATTAAAATTGATCTGTTCCACGTGTCAAGCGATGACTCGCTGCAGAGCTAATCGAGCCACGCGCCGCGTATCTTCGCGAATCCTTGTGCCTATAAATGGCAGCAGTCAGAGAGATACCTCTTCTTCTCCGAGCGCATTTGTTTAGAGTTTTTAAGAAAAAGAGTTCTTCTTTCTCTGTTCATCTCCATTACTGGATTCTTAATCACCAATGGCACCTAAGACCAAGCCAACCGCATCCTCTTCAAGAGCGACCGTCACCGAGCCCAGAGGGGCGGTTCCTCCGCGCAGGAAGTCCTTTTCCCAGGCATAACGCCGTTTAGGCTTGAACTTCACCATTACTGGAAGCTCATGGAACCCCAAAAAGATATCTTTTGGAGGAGAATCATTAACACAGAACCGTCAACACAAAAAACAAACCGTGTTTGATTCTCAGACGCGGTCTCAGACGCGGTCTTTGAGTTGATAACCAAGGCGCAGGTTTGATGACCCGGTGCCAGCGAGTCCTGCATTTCAGATTCTTCACTTAGAATATTTCTAATTGTGAAGGGTTCGGACGCGGACTTGAAGATTTTTCATCAGGTGTAGGTTTTTGATGAATCTTGCACCTGAGCCCAAGTACTTAGAGATTTTTCATAAGTCTTGGTTTGCAAAACGCGGATTTGATCCCGCGGGTCTTACGCCTGGATGCGGATTTGCAGGTCTGGATGCGGATTTAATAATTCCTGCGTCCAGTATTTCTTCTGCGTCTGGACGCAGATTCGCAGGTCTGGACGCGGATTTGATAATTCCTGCGTCCAGTATCTCTTCTGCGTCTGGATTATAGACACTTAGCATTTTTTTTTGCTTCTGATAAGGTGTCTAATTAAGTGTCCTTTTCTTTTGCAGTACCACACCCTTCTGCCCCACTCGCCAAGAAGCGCCACTTTGGACATGTAGGTGGTGCTGACCGTGATCTGGCCTTTGTGCTACGAAGGACAGTACCTGTGACTGCTGACAGGTCGCAGGAGCGCCAGGAAAGGCTCTCCAATGTTGATATGACAACCCTTCGGGTGCTTATGACCGATGCAGCATTCACAACGGATGATTGCGTCAAGCTGGAGAAGCCTGCCTTCTTCTTCGGAGATCGTATCGGTGATGGCGGCTATTCCATGTATGATGGAAATTATAGATGGCTCCGTCAGATAGGGGATAGAAGATTCTTTCTTCCAGACATGGAGAGGATGTTCCCGCTGTCTTATCTCCAGCACATGTCCGTCCCTCGGAAGATGAAATGGGACGTTTCCCGATATGTCCCTGAGATTACCCTCGGTGACTTGGGCTCCCAGAAGGTATACCGTCATGATGGTCATGATAGGGCGGTTCTCGGCCTGTTCCCCGAGTCGCGCAAGTCTGAGCTCCCAGTTGGAGAGATACCAAAACTCGGCACTACCTTCCTCAACGCGTTTATGAAAGCGGAGGGTGATTTTCCTGTTGAGTTCCGTGCGCCCGGGTGGGTTCATTCCACCGAGAAGTATTGGTGGCGCAGGATGGTGAGCTTCGTCCTTGCCGATCTTGGAGATCTGCTAGAGCATGTGGGACTGTACCCAGCAGTCAGGGCCGTGTAGTATGGCATCCCGCCGAGTTCTCAGAACTTCTTCGGGGTCCTGGAGCGTTACAATTCTTTGACGGGGACATTCTTCACCCCGGTCGGAGAGATGGGCCTCGCACTGCACGAGTTGCATGAGGTCTCGGGGCTGGCAACAGGGGATTCTCCCTATGAGGAATATATCCCAACCACTGAGGAGCTCAATCTTATGAAGAAAGGGTCTCCTCAAATGTACGAGACTTATTGGGAAGTGTCATGTCACTTCCATATTTGCGGCCAGATAACCACTTGGAGGTCGGTAGGAATCAAGCAGCTGTCTTGGGCCAGTTACTTGTTCAACAATGTCAATAAGAAAGACCATCCAATAACCCGACTGGCTCCCAGCTCCGACAAGGAAATTGACGACAGGATCGCCCAGGCTCCTGAAGGCTTCTACACCACGATTTCGAACGAGGACGGTTTCGAACCTGACATGGTCTTCGAAAGCTTTCACCATCAAGCCCGGACCCCTATCTCCGATCGAGCATTGTTGGCGGGCTTCTTAATGCTGTGGCTGAAGCGTTGTGTGGTGCCCACGCTGCCACATGAAGTCATTGTTGCCGATGTAGTGTACCCGGCGGTGCTCCTGGCCCATGGCAGTCCCATAGCCCTTCTTCCGGCCGTGGCGGCTGGCATTCAGAGTGGATTGCGGGCATTAACCCACAACTTCTGCGAGCCAGGGAAGGCTGTCAACTCCCATGGCCAACCGATCCTTGACTCAGAGGGGAAGCCGACGGTGAAGCGCCCCAACCCTCGGATCGAGCTGCCTTACACGTACCTCATGGCTTGGTACGTGATGCACTGCCTTCCCTGATGACGCTGGTGCCTTGGAGTGAGGGTTTCGCCCCTTTTGTACAGCGGTTGGAGGGTTCGGACTGGCGTAATACTTATATGTATTTCGTCCGGAAGTGCATTTCAGATGCTTCGAACTACCAGCTCAATCGCTGCTTCCCCGAGATCCCTGGTGCATCTTTCGGGAATCTATTTACTGATTCCGCGGGCCCAGATGACTTCACGAGGTTGTCCACGGGGGTCTTCTGGTGGTTGATCAACATTCGGCTCGGATATGTGCTTTTCCGGCAAAGAACTTCATGCACAATCGAGCCGTACATGCCGAATCGTTTCGCCCGACAGTTCGGCTACGATCAACTCTACGTCGGCAATCCCAATGCTCGACTCGCCTTCGAAGGGAACTTGTTCGAAGGTGCTCGGGTTTGGTACTACAGTGTGGCCAGAGGGACGGAAGCAACTTTCCGTCTACCTATCGAGGGGTCAAAGTGCCGTATGAGCTTCAGCTTCTGCTCCTGGTACTTCCAAGTCAACCAGACACCATACTTTGTTCTGGAGTATTCATGCATTGAGAGTATCAATGCAAATCTCGAAGCAAGGTCAGAGTCCGGTAAACGCTCGCGAGGCGTCGAGCAGTACCTGAAGGCTCTGAAGGAGGTCGGGAGAAGGTCAAGGGAGGAGCCGCGAGCAACAAGGGCGGAGCCGCGACCAACCAGGGCTCGACAGGCGGTGAGCAAGCGTCGTCAAGGCTCTACTTCCACTGCTGAGCCTGCCCCAAAGAAGGTCCGGAGAGACTTGACGGCTGCAGTTTCTCGATCCGCGGACATCCCTTCTGGTGTTGGGGAGCCGAGGGAGGAAGAGGTGGACAAGGATGACACTCCCTTAGTCCATGCCCGCAGGTTACACCGCAGGAGCCTCAGGATTGCAGAGGAAGGGGAGCCTACTGACAGACCCACCGCCACTGACGAGACCGAGCAGCTCGAGGTCGATATAATAAGCGGAGGCGATGTTGAGATTCCGGGGATCTCAGCTCAGCCCGAGTCTTCCTCAGCTCAGAGGAGGGATGAGGCACAACAGCCTGGGTCTCCTTCTGTCTTCATCTCCACTCCTCGGATGTTTGACCCCAGCCCCACCACTGGGGTGTTTAGAGGCAAGGCTCCGGCTACCAAGCCTCTCACGTTGAACTGTCGTCTTCCTCATCCACAGAGGAAAGCGATTTTGAGGATGAGGTCGACTATGGTGACGAACCCGCTCCTCCTGATCCGAGCAAATTCTCACACATCTCGGAGGAGGAAATACATGGGTGTGAACCGGCGACGATGTCACCACCAGCGGTTGCTCCTGCTGAAGGTACTCTTTTCACCTTTTGACCTGATTTCCCTTTTCATTTTGAAGAGGAGGCTTTAACATTCTCCTTTTATGCTGCAGGCTTGGCTGAGGATACCGAGGCTACAACCTCCTCGCCTATTGAGGAGATGGTGCAAGAGTTGACCCAGCCGGAAGGAGTTAAGACTCCATCTGCCGAGGCAACTACCGAAATCGGGGAGACTTCTACTCTGCAGGAAGAGGAGGCCACCACTGAAGTCAGGGAGACTTCTCCTCTGCAGGGTTCGCCCAAGGATTCGACATCTCTGGACCTCCAGCTTGGTAAGGAAGTTTTGATGTCTCGGATGTTTCTCTTTTTACCATTCTGGCTAATGTTGAGATAACTTGCAGAGAGAACTGAGGGGGCCCAGGTAGAGAGTCTGACGGTCAGTGTCCCTCCGGAAGGCCACACGGCCCAAGCCTTGGCTGAGGTTTCTGAGGAGGTCGAGCTCACTACCCTGTCATCGGCTGTGGAGGTTCCTGCAGAGGTGGTACTCCCAGAAGCGCCAGTGGCTGCTCCTGCTCCTGCCGTACCCGTGGTCAGCTCGACTCTTGCACCAACAGAGCCGATCTACATCCCCCACCCCGTGATAGAAAAGGGATCGAGGAGCACTTCGGATGATGATATCATGGAGCTTTTGACACGCCAGGCGGTGCAGCAGTTCCTTACCTCGATGCGAACATGCATCGATTTCGTCCTGACTAGGGGTAGCTCCCTTGACTTCGCCCAGATGTTTCTCGGAAACCAGGTCGAGAACATCAAGTTGGCCGGAGGCCCTTCGCTAGCCCAGGCGAGTCAGCTGCTGGTGGATCAGCTGGGACAGCACCTAAGAGAGCTTCGATCCCTGGAGGATGATGCCGGTTCATCCCACGAAGCCCAAGAAACGCTGAATAGGCTCCTTGTTGCTCAAGAGCAGGAGCGAAGAGAGGTGAAGGAGAAGATCACCGATAGCACTCGTCTTCTTGAACGTGTCCAGGTTGATCACAAAAGGCTGGCGATTGAGTCCGAGAAGTCAGAGACGATCACACAGGCCGCAAAGCAGGCTATCCTTGACTCTCGGGCTGTTATAGCCAGGGCTGAGGCCATGATTGTCTTCAACGAACAGAGGCTTGCTACCTCTGAAAAGAGGCTAGCGGAGTTAGAGGTTGCCAAGGCGCAAGCTGAAGCGGACCTCTCTGTTCGTTCGTCCGAACTGGAATCCCTCCGAGTGCAAGCGCAGGGATTTTTGTCTGAAGCGGATCTGCGGGCCCGAGCTCTCATGGAGGTTGAGAAGGCGCGTCAACATAAGATACATCGCCTTAGAGAGCAAATTCGTTCTTTGGCGGACCAGGACTTGTAGCCTTCTCTTTTTTTTTTGTTTTTTGTTTTTTTAAGAAAAGGACACTCTGTTCACTAAGAGTGTTTTGTATTAGCTTTTATCATTTTTGATATAATAAAAGTCTTTGAAGTTTTTTGGTTCCACCTCCTTTGTTGCCTTGCTGTGGATGAATTCGACCTCTTGATCACAATCTTTGATTAACTGACTGTGAATGCTGAACTTAGGTGAGACTAAGTTCTTTAAATGAAACGCGGCGTTTGACCCATAGGACCTTAGGCAGAACTAAGCCCTTTTGATGAGACGCGGCATTGGTTCATAGGGACTTAGGTAGAACTAAGTCCTTTTGATGAGACGTGGCGTCAATTTATGGAGAGACGCGGTCATCAGTTCATAAGAACTCAGATAGAACAAAGTCCTTTTGATGAGACGCAGCGTCAATCCATAGGGAGACGCGGCGGCGTCAACTCGCAGAGAGAAACGCGGCTTTGAGTAACGCGAGTCTGTCCTACCAATGAAGACGCGACTCGAGCGGACGCGAGGGACGCAGCCTTGTGTATTTTTCCCTTAATCTCAGAATGGACTAAGTCCTTTGCTGAGTCAAGTGCTTTCCCTTAAAATGGGCCCTGTTTGCTGAAGGGACGCGATTCTGAGTCACGCGAACTTTCCTTTGGAACGCAGGTGGACGTCATTCATTCTGAAAAAGGAGACGCGGGTTCCAGGACGCAGTTTTCCCATCTGCGTATCGATGTAACTTCCAGACGTTACATGCGGCCTGACATAAAGATTTTATGAGATCTTTGAACGTCAAGTCTTCACTGACGATTGAACGTCAAGTCTTCACTGACGATTGGGAAACCAGGTCATCCATTATTTCCCGAAGCAGTTGTACACGCGTCGGTTCTTCATTGGACTTTGACAATCGTGCGGTCATTAAGGCCGACGGTTTCAATTGATGAACCATTAATGACGGTTACCAGGAGCGGCCTATAAATAGGGGCTCGCCTTCTTTAGCAGTCCCAATCTTAGACTATTTTCTCTTTTAAGAGAACGATTGCTCTGAGAACTTCCGCCTTCTTCAGAGTTTCTAACAGGGGTACTGTCTTCATGGATGAAGACGACTCCGGGAAGAAGATGACCCAGAGCTTTCATGCTTCTGTTTGGTCTCTTCAGGACAAAGTGTCTCTCTGATCACCTTCCATGTCCATATTCTGATGCAGAGAGTTAAACTCTTGACAGAGGCCTCTGCTGGTATGCCGTCCCGACTTGCCGTGATGTTTCTAGTCCACCCAAGTTTGCACTTTGGCATCATCATCATCTGGATTTCCTCATGAAGTCTGAGTTGGTGCATTCCTTCTGGAATTTGCGCCACCGACTTAAACTTCCCTGGACGCGAGTACAGAAGTCTTTGGCACTTGGCGCTGACTTTGCTCATGAAGCTCGCGTTTTAAGGCCACTGATTTGGATGAATTCCAACTCGGGCTGAAGGTTTCAGACCCGAATTTTGTAACCCCTGTTCCCTCGACAGGGAGATGGCAATTTTCGGCGTCTGAGTCCTTTCGCGCCTTGTGTTTTAGGCGGGCGCAAAATGAGACCGCGTTTGAATCCTGTGTGTGGCACAGTTTGATTCGCGTCTGCTTCTGTTGACGCGGTATTTTGACTCACTGCGCGGGCTCATTCCCGCGTATGAAGTCTTCGACAATAGCCGCGTCTGTCACTTAGTTTTCTTTGTTGAAGTATACTAAGTTCCAGATTTTTACCCCCTTGTTTATTCCTTGTAGGTAGGCTTGATTGTCCTTTTTCAGATTCGCTGGGCCCCTGGAAGAATATTCCGGTCGGCGAACTCGTTCGATGTTCATCTATAAGGGAATATATTATCGTCCTCGTCGTCTACAAGGGAATATATTATGTCCCTGACGAGGACTTAACCCTCGCCAAGGTCTCTTCAGATCCACTGCACCAGTCATGCCTGCTGGTAAGGGATGGTCAGGGTAAGTATGGCGGCGAGGAGGTTACGGTGGATACAGTGGCAGATAGGATCCTCTTCCTCTCCTACTCCAGAAGTGACATCAAGGACACTCCATGTTCGTTGGATGGCCTTCTGGCGAAAGAGATGCTTATGAATGAAGGGTTGCATGGCTTTCTGCTGCCACCGAACCTCAAGAACACTATTGCTCTTAGCTTAGTCAGCTAGGGCTCTTCCGATGTTTACGTCATGCACCATAGTGCAACCGGCTCCAATTGTCGCCACAGTTTGGCACTTCTTCAGACATCGTGCACTTGGAATTAGATGCGGCTTCAAGGAGTGAGTACGGCCTCTGAGAGAGAGAGGGACTTCTTTGTACTCCTTAATTGTAACACTCAATCTTATTGTATAAGAGAGCGTTTTGTATCACTTTCGTATGCCTGGATATAAATAAAAGTGACACTTTTCTTTTTGCCTCTTTCATTGTCTTGAACTTTTTGTCTTCAGTTAGACTCATAGAAGCAAAGAATCTTTGACTTTGTCAAAATTATGATGATAATCTTAATAAGTCAAACTTTGTAGGGAAAGATCCTATTTCAGGAACTCTCACAATACTGTCAGAGGTGTAATATTAACTTGACAGAGATGAAATAATTTTTGGTGGACCTGCCACTTTATAAGAGAAAGTGACAAGTAGAATTGGTACCCCCAGGGAGGGTGAACTTTTATCAAGTGTTTGGGATTAACTTGATTGAGCTCAGCTGGGGATTTGATGGAAACACTGTTGATGGTGTAGTATTAACCTAACAATATTTTTAGGTAAACTTGTTATTCTGTTGAAGAGAATAACAAGTGAGACTAGACTCGTGGGGAATCTAGGAAAGTTTGTTACCGTTAGAGGTGTGATATTAACTTAACGGGTTGAAAGTGGTCTTGTCAGAAGTGTAATGTTAACTTGATAAGGATGTGAGTCAGAGGTGTGATATTAACTTAACTCAGAAGTGTCACTGTCATAGGTGTAATGTTTAACTTGACAGTGAGGGTAATGCTAGAGGTGTAATGTTGAACTTGGCATTGGTCATTTCGGCTTGTATAAGGAAGTCCGAGGGAAAGTCATGGCCATAGGTGTATTGTTTAACTTAGCAATGACTTGATGCTAGAGGTGTAATGTTAACTTAGCATCATCCATTTCAGCTTCGATATGGAAGTCTGAAGAAAAGTGACTGTCAGAGGTGTAATATTAAACCTGACAGAAACCTGATTACTGTTTAGAGGTGTGGTGTTAAACTTTAACAGTAATTTGTCAGAGGTGTAGAATTAACTTGACAAAGATTGACTCATGATAAGAGCAATTTGAGGACCTGTCATTCTATTGGTTAGAATTGACAAGTGAAAATTTGAAGTGCCAGAGGTATAGTGTTAACTTGGCAAATTTGAAAGTTTGATACTCCGTGTAGAGTTGACAAACAAAATTTGTACTCGACAAGGAATATTGAAAAGTTTTCATTACCAGAGGTATAGTGTTAACTTAGTAATGGTTGTATTTTGTAGACCTACCATTCTGTGGATGAGAATTGGTAAGGGATTTTGGAGGAAAGAGTGGAGCCAAGTCCACTTAAGATTTCTAGCAAACCCTCAGCTATCAACGGATTTGAGGTGCCTTTACCAACTACCGTTTGAGTTGGGCTAGCCATGCTATTCCCCTCAGCATGATGAGTTGTCGAAGACTTATGTTGGGCTTAGAAGCCAACATTTTCCTCTATCCTTAGCCGTCGGGGGCGTCGGATGTTATAATGAAGAAATTCTTCTTACTTTGATCAGAGGTGTACTTTTAACTTGATCAGCGGAAGAATACCATTCAAGGATAGTATTTCTTCAGGAATCTACCATTGATCGGCATCATGAGTGTATCGCCATTTGAGGTTATGAGGCGATATGACCCATTTGAGTAGACTGACTCTACTACAAATGGTCCTTCCCATTTGGGTTGGAATTTTCCTTTTGTCTTGTGCGTCATTACCATGGGTCTTCTGACGGCTAAGACAAGATCGCCTTTCTTGAAAGTTCGCATTTTAACTTTCTTGTTGAAGGCTCTGGTAATACGAGCTTGGTAGAGCTCGATTTGTTGTTGGGCCTACAGACGTTTATCATCTAAGGCCTCCAGTTCCTGGAGTCGCTGTCGATGCTTCTCCTCTGTTGTCATCTCCGCTGTCAAGGCGAAGCGTAGATATGGAATTTGGATTTCCAGTGGGAGCACGGCTTCACACCCGTATACCAAAGAAAATGGCGTAGCTTTAGTTAGGGTTCGCACAGTTGTGCGATAGGCCCATAAGCATTCACCTAGCTTGTCGTCCCAGTCCCGTTGACTTTTCGAGACGAACTTTTTGAGAAGCTTACCAATGGTCTTGTTGAAAGCTTCTGCGAGGCCGTTTGCGGCAGGATAGTATGCCGTTGAGGACACACTCTGCATTCTGAACTTAGCGCAGAATCTCTGGAAAGCCTGGCTGATGAACTGAGGTCCATTGTCATGGACAATTCGCCGAGGTACACCGAAACGGTAAATAACGTGATGTTTCACGAACTTGATCACGTTCGACGATTTGACCTCCTTCAAAGGAATAGCCTCAGCCCACTTAGAGAAATAATCGGTTATTGTCAAAATGAACCGATGTCCTTTTGATGATGGTGGGCTGATAGGGCCAACCACATCCATCCCCCACATTTCAAATGGCCAGGTAGAGGTTGTAGAGTGGAGATACCCTGGTGCTTGATGGATGAAATCCCCATGCACTTGACAAGCGTGGCATCTTTTAGCATAGGTGACGGCGTCGGCAACCATCTTGGGCCAATAGTAACCCAATCTTTGGAGTCGATGTGCCAGTTTTGGGCCAAGTTGATGGGCTCCACACATACCGTCGTGGGCTTCTCTCAATACCTCTTGGGCTTCTTTTGGTGAGAGGCACCGGAACAAGATTTCGTCATGCGATCACGATACAATGTTCGCGTAATCACATTATAATAGAATTTGGGGGCTTTCTTTCGAATGGCAGCCGCCTCTTTGGTGTCTTCAGGCAGAATGTCGTATAAGACGAAATCAATGTAGGGGAATCGCCAGTCTTTAAGCTCTGGACCGGTTGACAATTCCAGTGCTTCTTTGCCTTGACAATCTCCCTTTGACTCCTGATAGCCCTCGAGCGCATTTCTCGGGCAATACAGGTCGTGGCTGTAGACGAATATCTTCCCCCATTACTCCAGCTGGAAGAGCTAAGGAGGCCGCGAGGGATGCGAGTGCATCCGCGTGCGCATTTTGCCTGCGCGGTACATGGTCGATGTAGAAGCTTGTAAACCCCTCGGCCATGCGGATAGTTGCGTTGTGGTAGGGTACTAGGTCCTCATGTCTGACTTCGTACTCCCCGCGAACTTGGCTGACGTTGAGTTTAGAGTCGCCGTATGCCTCGAGATTTTTAACGCCAATCTCATCGGCGAATTGCATCCCAATCAAAAGAGCGTTGTACTCCACCACATTGTTGGAACAAGGCTCAGTTAATGAGACAGCTCGGGGAATCACATAATTTTGTGGGGATACGAGTACTACTCCTACCCCCGCTACTACGTGTCCCTTTGGGCTTGTTCTTGATGCACCATCGAAGAAAAGTTGCCATACTTGACTTTCGAACGATGTCTGAGTCAGGCAGACTTCAGCAACTTCATCTGGGAGATCCTCGTAGACTTTGGCTGCCCTCGGATCTGGGTGCTCAGCTAGGAAATCCGCCACTGCTTGTCCCTTAATGGCCTTTTGTGGTAAAAAGTGCATCTCATATTGGGAGAGCAATATGGCCCATTTTGCCAGCCGGCCGTTCAATGATGAAGGCTTAGTCATAAGTAACCTCAGGGGGTTGACTTTTGATATGACGTTTATAGTTTGGCCTACCAGATAGTGTCGCATTTTCTGAATGGCAAACACTAATGCCAAACATTCCTTCTCGATCGGGTTGTACCGATGTTCGGCTCCGATCATTGTTCTACTCAAATAGTAGATTGCTTGCTAGTAGAGCTCCCAAAGAATGATCCATTGCCCGGACGTACACCGGGAAAGGCTTTCAGGATACCGAAGCTGCAAGGACTGGTGGTTGGATGAGGTATTGCTTGATTTCCTCGAACGCTTGTTGGCAAGCGTCATCCCAAATGAATGAGACACCCTTCTTCATTAACTTAGCGAAGGGTTGGCATCTTCCGGAGAGATTTGAGATAAACCTGCGGATGTACGCCAATCGTCCCTGCAATCCCCTGAGTTCTTTGAGATTTCTCGGGGTTGCATCTCCTGGATAGCGCGAACCTTTTCCGGGTCCAAGTGAATTCCGGTGGATGTTACAACAAATCCTAAGAATTTGCCACTGGCCACCCCCAGGAAGGACTTTGTGGGATTCATCTTCAATTGATGAGCCCGCATGATGTCGAAGACCACCTTCAGGTCCGCTATGTGATCACCTTTAGTGCGGCTTTTTACCGCGATGTCATCAACATAACATTCCACCGTTTTGCGTATGACAAGAATAAAGAAACCATACATGCATGTGTAACAAGGATATGGAAACATGACATGCATGTGTAACAGTGATATGTAAACATGACATAACGGTAACAATAATATGAAATGCGGTAGTCCGTGCATTGGTCTATCCGTGTACCAGTGGAACATCTATGTGTAGCAAGAATCCGTGTAATATCTCTGTGATAGTGCATGTAATAACAGTGATCAGTGCATCCATGTAACGAGGATATCAATCTAACATGACGGTATCCAGTGTACTAGTGTATCCGTATATCAGTAGGTCACAAACATATGTAATGGTGAGACGTGTATATGAAACTACATGAAAGCTACATGCAATACCGATATCCAGTGTAACCGATATCTACATGCACTACGGTGCTTAGTGTACCAGTGGGTCGGTAAGGGTGAAGTGGAATAGTGACAAGATCTCGTATAATGAACTACGCGTGTCTTGGTGTCCAAGTAGCAGTAGTGTGTAACTATAATAGTCATCCATGCAGTGACAATGTCTAGTGATTCTTTAATTGATCATCTAGCTTAGTGTCTATGTTTACTCACATTGTATACAAAACATGACGTTTGTCGAATTAAGTTAGTAATTTAACAGTGCTAGTGCTTAACCCATAATTACGGTTTCATAACGAAAGCTAAACATGAATAAAAAAATATAATTTAGAAAAAGAAAACACTCACAAACTAGCCATGGGAAGATAGCACTCTTTCCCACTATCGCAACGGATCCAGAATCGTCCAAATCGGAGTCCAGATGCTCCCGATATCGCCCGAATACTTTATTGGGTTTCGAAGCGGGTTTGGGTAGCTCGCGGATCGGGTTTGGATCCAATACCCAAACCCAATTGACTTGAATTACTGGGTAATAGGTAACGGGTCGGGTTTAGGGCTTATTGGGTTTTTGATGAACCCTATAGGGTTAATGGGTTTGGGTAAAACCCAAACCCAAACAACAAAACAAAACAGCAACAGCAGCAGGATGCTGCTGCTCTGCCTGCGCACAGACTGGCCAGCGGTTGCTGGCCGGCGGCGAGGGTGGCCCGCCGGCGGCGAGGGTGGCCCGCCGGCGGCGGCTCAGGTCGGGCCGGGGAAAAGAGATAGAGAGAGAGGGGAGGAGAAAAGAAGGAAAAGAAGCAGCAGCACAGGGGAAGAAGAAGGAGAAGAAAAGGAAGAAAGAAAAAAGAAAAAGAAGAAGGGAGAAAAGGGGGCGGTGGCGCCGGCCGGGCTGGGGTGCGGCCACCGGCCGGGGACGCGCGCCACCGGCGGCGCCCCGGCTGGGGCGGCAGCGCCCGGGCGGCGCTTGGCCGGGCGCGGGCTCCCTCTGGCCTGGAACAGAGTGGAAGAGAGGGGGAGAGAGAGAGAGAGCTAGGAGAGAGAGTTAGAGAGAGGGAGAGAGATGGAGAGAAAGTTTTTAAAGAGAGAGAGAGAGTTGGGGAGAGAGAGAAAGAGAGAGATTGTTGTTATAAAGAAAAGGGGGAGAGAGAGATGGCGGTGGATAGGCGGTGGGGGAATTCTCCAGAGAAATGGAGAAGAGGAAGGGAAAAAGAAAAAGAGAAAAAGGGTTTTTAGAATCTTTAATTAATATTATAATGGGGTTCAAAATTGACTAGCACCGAATGGTGTCCAGAAATTACATAAAATAGGAAATATTATCCTGAGATGTAATATGAAGACGGTTTGAAGAAATGCTGTCTGGTTTGCAAATTAAAAATCCTGAAAGATTTCGCCAGTATTTGGCAACACCGGTTTGGCCGGATTTTCGATAAATTCAGAAAAATCCCCGAAAATACCCTAACGTAGATAATACGATTTTAAGACACATGGTGAAAGCGGATTCTCAAAATATAACTCCGTTTATGAAATAAAAATTGTAAAGCCGATTATCGGTATCGGTCGACACCGATTACGGAGATTTTCCAAAATAATCCAGAAAATTCCAGAAAATCCTGAAAAATCTAAAATATTAGAAAATAATTTTTGAAACTGGAATTGGCTAAATCGGACTACCACGGAGGTCAAATTAATATTATACGCCGTATCGCGTACTGATACGGTGATACGTACACCAGGGATCAGGGGTTACACAAAACATGCATATAAAACATGCATATGCATATAAAAACATGCATAAACTCACAAATAATTCTCCCCCTTTTTTTCAGTCATCAACAAAGGGGTCTAAGTAAAAATAAAACATTCTTCTCACCCTTTTTGTTCGAAACAAAGAATCAACAAGGATTCAAACAGACAAATCAATCTAAATTTTCATGGATACCAATTGAAAGAATTAGATCAATAGATACCAATGAAAGCAAACAAAATAAGCATCTTGACACCAATTTTGAGAAAAACAAATAAAATCTTGATACCGATTGAAAGTATTGTTCTTTTTAAACATATGATACCAAATTGAAATTATTATTTTCTATCATAAAGCAAGGGAGTGGAATACAAAACTAATGGTAAACCAAATATCAATTGAAAGATAAAATACGAGTTTTCTCCCCCTTTATGAAATACCAAATAAAAAAATTTTATTTTTCATAATCTTAAGCATTGTTTAAGATACCAATTGAAAACTAATCAATTGAAACATGAAGGTCATTAAAACTCAAGCTTAGCATAAACAAATATATTTGTATGAAAAAATTAGATACCAATTGAAATTGATACTATATGAAAAGTAAGCATACATACATACAAATATATATGAGTATACAAACATGTCAATATTGATACCAATTGAAAGAATCCAATGATACCAATTGAAACAACAATAATATCAAATGTATATCTCATATTTCCTACCACCCATTCATGTTCAAGTTTAAAATGATTTTCACTATGAAAGCATACATGAGCATGGTCTCCCATCCAACCGCCCTTAGATGGTAGGGGTTTTCAAAATAGGTTTGAAAAATATAGTTTGTTTGAAAAACTCTACCATAGTGAAGAATACGAACTAGTTAAATGGGAATACTTGTTAACTAGTACGAAATCCTTCAAGTAAGGAATAAATCAAAAATATTTTTCATGAAACACATGTAAATCACATGGCACTAATCACTCGAAATCAATAGGGCACATATCATACTCATGAAAACAAAATCATGAGAAACCAATAAAGTGAGTGCACAAATGTAATGTGAAACACGGCATCATGAAAATATGCAATCAAGCTCAATATTCCTTAAAAAAACATGAAAATCATCAAAACTTATTTAATCTTCAAGGCATATGAATGTCATGTACAAATTAAAGTATACATACATATCCAAACACAACGAGTCCACAAAAAAATAAATGCATGAAGGCACGTGGCTCAAGGAGATGTATATGTATAATTAATAGTTTGGACAAGATGGACATATACATGAAGTTAAATATAAACACATGGATAGCATGAAAAACTAAATTTCATCAAAACAAATTTATTTCAAGGTATATGTATGATTTGTCAACACAAGAAGTATACATATATATCCCTAAACACAATTGAGTTCATATATATAGATTTGCATGAAAGGCAAATGACTCAAGGGTATACATGTATATCTTAAAGTTTGGAAAAAATAGACATATACATGAAATGAAAACTCATAAACATAAAACAAATTTAAAAATGGGAATACAAGTTTAAAATGCATGGATTATCAAAACTAGACTATACTAGCACATCTAATGGGTTCAAATAAGCATTCAAGCTCAAACATATATAGATTTATTTGTGGCCCACTATATGCACAAATATATACCTAATCTTAATGAAAACTAACATTTTAAACATATATTCAAATCATGAAGCATCAAAACAAGATATAAATCAACATGATAAACATAAACATGATTATTATGTAAATCTACATGTTATTAGAGCTATGATAAACATAATAGCTAAACAAAGGTGAGAACATAAAAATAATAGTCCATATTAAATATGGGTGTCTCAAAAAGGCTATACATGCATGTCAAGGGTCTAATAATTGTAACCCCCTGCTCCCTGATGTACGTATCACAGTATCTGTACGCGATACGACGTACAAAATTGATTTGACCTCCGTGGTAGTCCGATTGAGCTAATGTCAGTTTTAAAATTATTTTCTAATATTTTAAATTTTTTAGAACTTTCTGGAATTTTTCTGAATTATTTTGGAAAATCTCCGTAGTCGGTGTCGACCGATTACGATTTTCTTTCACAAACGGTGTAGAATTTTGAGAATCCGCTTTCACATACATTTTAGAATCGTGTTATCTACGTTAGGGTATTTTTGGAGATTTTTCTGAATTTATCGAAAATCCGGCCAAACCGGTGTCGCCCGGTACCGGCGACAGCTTCCGGGATTTTTAATTTGCAAACTGAATAGAATTTCTTTAAACCGTTTTCATCTTACGTCTCAAGATAATATTCTCTATTTTTTGAAATTTTTGGGCACCGTTCGGGGCAAGTCGAATTTTGGGCCGAATTAAATAATATTATTTTATTTCTTTTCTTTTCTTTTCTTTCCCCTTTCTTCTTCCCCAAGCCATCTCCACCGCCTCTTAACCCCACCGCCTCTTCTCTCTCTCCCCCTATAAAACTCTCTCCCCCTTCTCTCTCTTCCACCCAATCTCTCTCTCACTCTCTCTTCTCTCTCTCTTCTTTCTTTTCTCTCTCTAACTCTCTCTCCATAACTCTCTCTCTCTCTCCCTATGCTCTACTCCAAGCCGAACCGCCGCCCGCGGCCCGACCAAGCGCGGCCGGCGCCGCCGCAACGCCCGGCCGGCGCCGCTACCGCCGCGCCCCCGGCCGGTGGCCGGCCCGCCACCGCGCCACCACCCCTCTTCTTCTTCCTTTTTTCTTCTTTCTTCTTTTCTTCCTCTGCTGCTTCTTCTCCTTCTTCTTTCCTTTTTGTTTCTCCTCTCTCTCCCTCTCCCTCTCTCTCTCTCGTGCTCGGCCGGCCCGAACCGTCGCCGGCAGGCCGGCCGCCGCGCAGGAGCAGCAGCAGCAAGCTGCTGCTGCTGCTGTTGTGGTTCCTTTGGGTTTGGATAAAACCCAAACCCAATAACCCTATTGGGTTCATGGTTAAACCCAATTAACCCCCAATCCAACCCGTTAACCCGTAACCCATTTAACTTAAGTTAATCGGGTTTGGGTTTGGATCTAAACCCGACCCGTTAACCCGTCTACCCGCATCCACAATCAATAAAGGTAAATTTGCATAAAACCCCTATTACATTTCAATATTCGTGTTTGCAATATTTTTATTTACATATTTACCCTTTTTGTTATGATTTAGCATTCGGGCGATATCGGGAGCATCCGGACTCCGATTTAGACGATTCTGGATCCGTTGCGATCGTGAGAAAGAGAGCTACCTTCCCAGGGCCAGTTGTGAGTATTTTCTTTTTCTAAATTATATTTATTTATTCATGTTTCTTTTTCGTTCTGAAACCGTAATTATGGGTTAAGCACTAGCACAGGCAAATTAATAACTTAACTCGAGAAACGTCATGTTTTGTAATAAGAAACTGTAAACAATCTGAGTAAACATAGACACTAAACTAGATGATCAATGAAAGAATCACTAGACACTGTCACTACATGGATAACTATTATAGTTACACACTACTACTACTTGGACACCAAGACACGTGTACTTCAGCATACGGGATCTTGTCACTATTCCACTGTCACCCTTACCGACCCACTGGTACACTAAGCACCGTAGTGCATCTAGATATCGGTTACACTGGATATCGGTATTGCATGTAGCTTTCATGTAGTTCATGGACACGTCTCACCATTACATATGTTTGTGACCTATTGATAGACGGGTACACGAATACACTGAATACCATCATGATAGATTGATATCCTCGTTACATGGTTGCACTGATCACTGTTATTACATGCACTATCACAGAGATATTACACGGATTATTGCTACACATAGATGTTCCACTGGTACACGGAGAGACCAATGCACGGACTACCGCATTTCATATTATTGTTATCGCTATGTCATGTTTACATATCACTGTTACACATGCATGTCATGTTTCCATATCCCTGTTACACATGCATATATGGTTTCTCTATTCTTATCATATAGATCCCTGTTCCTGTTACATGTATTATTGTTTCATGTTATTCCCGTATTCATGTTCTATGATTGATTCCCGTTACTGATATGGATATTCCCGTTACTGGACATGAGAGCTGTGATATGCGATATGTGGAATCCCACATCTATTGTTCCCGATTCCCGTTATATTGTTCCCGTAATATTGTTCCCGTTTCCTGTTATATTATTCTATGCTATCAACAGAGCTCAGGTCCAGTTATCATGTTACCCGTATCATGTACTGTATTTGTTCTTGTTACATTGTATATACTTGACATATCAGATCATAAAGCTAACTGGGGTATGGGGGAGACTTGACGGTTGATTAGATCTTATCGGGTGATGTACTGGATCCATATTATTCTCCCACTGCAGGGGACGGTAGTGCTACCTACCAATTGCTCCATGAGCTCTCGTTACTTGTTTCATGCTCCCCTCTTAGCGGAGGGCCCTAGTCTTAGCAGCCAGGGTTTTGTTTAAGGCCGTGATCCCGGGTATGCACGGGATACACCTACCCGATAAGAACTCCTCGACCATTGGTTTCCATTAACATAATAAAATAGTAGACACAATAGTGCCGTCGGGAACACTTGTTATTTGGTTACTCTCTCGTTTGGATAATGGTACCCGTAGGCCATGTCCGGATGGGTTCGACTGGAGTGCGGGCTCCAGTATGAACTGCCAGTGGTATGGGACACTGGAAGAGAGTGATTATAATACCAGGTGGTACTGATTGCTACTATTGTATAAATATCATGACTTACCTGATACATGTATATTCTTGTTTTGTACTTGTTACTGTACCTGATCATTTAGCCGCTATCATGTTACCTGTATACCGTGTTACTTTACCCGGCACATGTTACACTTTCTGTGATAGCATACTGTTTCTGTATATGTAGACTCGGCATTGCATATATTCTATTTTCTGTATACCTTGCAGACCTCATTACTGTATGTGCACTACACCGTATTATAGTTATATTGCATATGCCCATCTGCATGTTCACTTCTATCACGTCACCACTAGCGTGTTAATTTCTATTACGCCACCACTTATGATATACACTGGATACGACTATAGACATGACCCGATGATAACCGGCCAGGTAGTGATGATATTAAAAGATAACATGTCTATATATTTCTATATAGTATCACTATTACAACATCATGTATTATATATTAGTATCGTGTTTGTATTACTATTGTATATATTACTACCTGCCTCCTTCATTTTACCACTCACTAGGTCGCTTTCTGACGATCCTGAGTTTGCATGCCCAGGTTGGAGATCCGAGTCACCATATTGTCAGCTAGTGCCTTGGAGTTACATAGCAGATTCCTCATCGAGACTATCATAGGTATCATTGTGATTTATTGCCGTCATCTTATTTACTCATGTTTTCATATCTGCTATGATCACTAACCTCTTTCTGCAGGTATTTTTGTACTTATTTCCTTCTGGAACTCTTGTGTATATGGAGACCCTGTCTTGTACTGAGGCTTAACGTACTCGTGAGTGTGTTTACACCTCGCGTATGTACGTCGCCATAACGTCCCCGTACCTGCGGGATAGGGGCGTTACAATAATCATGACATTAACATAATAATCTATAAACATCAAAGCATGCTATAAATAATGAACATGAAAGGCATGCAAAAATAAATAAGGAGTAAGAGATCGTTACCAAAACCTATGAGGCAACTCTCCATGACTCCAAAACATGGTGGTTCTCTCCACCAAACATCCCTTGAAAGTGATGCATCCAAATAGTTCTCATGAAGCTCGGAACGCATCCACTCCAAGGTACCTCTACTCTCACGTCATGTGAGAGCCTACACCTACATCATAAACAAGAGGGGTGGTCTTTGGTACCCATACTCTCTTGAGTCCATGGGGGTTAGCACCTTCTCTAACCCAAACAAAATTATTTGCTAAATTTGAAACATGTATTCTATAATAACAAAATTTAGCAAGATGGCCCTTACGTCCACAATGTGTACAAGTGTACACATGAGCATACATGGTGTGATGGTGGTGACCGTGAGTAGCATGTGTATGTCGTGGAGGGTGTGCATGCAAAGATGGAATTTGTTTCTTTCGAAACAAAGTCTCCAATCGTGTATGGCTCTTGGCACATTGGCTCAAAGTTGAGCCCAAACAATCCATTTTCTTCTTAATTAAATTTATATCATTTTCAATCAAAGAAGAAGTGGAACATGTAATAGGTGAAGTGTGTGATACTACCCTAGCATGGCAAACATGTGCATCAATCTTATTTTGCAAACAATCATTCTTCTTCAAACAAACATTTAAATCATTTGAAATAGAAATTATTTTATTTTTTAAAGCAATATTCTCTTTTAAAACAAAATCAATTTTTGAAGACAAGTTTTCATTTTTCTTAATACATCATTGCAATCAATTTTAGACTTTAAAAATTTATTTTCCTTTAGAGTAAGGTCTAGTTGAGACTTCAATGAATCCCTATCATTAGAAATCTCCTCTTTCTCTTGCAAAACATTGTTAAGTCTAGAAATCAAATTTTTATTATCATTGTTAAAGCCTAGACTTTTCTTTTTCAAAATGTTATATTTTTCTATTAATTTTTCACAAACAATAGATAGTTCTTCATTCAAAGCATGGGCATCAACAAAATCATTACATGAAGAACTAGCATCATCAATATCTAGTTGAGATTCCGATTGTACCTCAAGGGAGTCATTCCCTTGGACCATTAAGCATTGTGACTCGGATTCTCCACTAGACTCCTCCGATTGGATAGGCAATTGAAGCTTGGAGGTGGTTGTGGTTGTCAACATGTTCCACACTGCAAATGCGGAATCAAGTTAGAAGCAAGCATAAGATATTCTTTATTTAATGTGCTTCTAATAGCCTCAAGGGCTAGTGCATTGGCCTCTATATGCTTGCTATCACTAAGGTAGGATTCCTTGGTAATGGCAAGGTGAACCTTATATCCTAGGACTTGTAAATAGATGGACATCCCAGTCTTCCAAACAACAATGTTGGAAGAATCAAACATAGGTGGGGTCATGAAGTCCATGGGTATAAACTATATGTGTGCAAACAAGCAAAATGCAAATGATAGATTAGCAAACAAGGATCTCACTCCTAGGATGTTAAGCCTAAGTATCAGGAGCGTAGGCTCTGATACCAATTGAAATTACCTAGAAGGGGGTGAATAGGTGATTTGGCTAATCTAGAAACTAAATGCGGAAGCTAAAACTAATTTGCAACACACTTAATACAACCAACGAGTGTAGCCGAATTCCCCGTGAAGGGCTCTGCACTAACTCCTCTTGATTCTCCTAGATAAGGTTGAGGTGCTATATGAAGCTCTTGTGGTTAAGTATAAGTGAGGCACACACAAGCAAGCCAAGCATATAAAGATGAACAATATGAAATAATGCAAGGCACAAATGCAAGCAATAAGATATGAATGAATGAATGATGCTTTGCACAAATAAAAGAGAGAGAGGGTTTAGAGGCAATGGATCAAACGCAAACACAATGATATGTTCCGAGGTTCGAGCCCCTAGCTCTACGTTCCCGCCTTCACCGAGAAGGATTTCCAATCCACTAAGGAGTACCGAACTCCTCTCTCAACCTTACAATGCCACCGAGGCAATACAACTACAATCCACCTCTACGAAGAGGGATAAGGCCCGTAGCCAACAACCAAACTCCACCTCTCACTAGAGGGAACAAACATCACTCCGATCAACCTCTACCAAAGAAGGATACAACAAATACTTGGAGGTTTTACAACTTGGAGGCTTAAACAACCTCAAACACTTCTCTTTTCCCACAAATAAAATGATCCTATAGAATAGGATAGATAATAGCTCAAGTGTGGAAAAAACTAGAGTTTGGAAAATAAAACTCAAAGAAAACACTTGGAAAAACTCTTTGTAAATGATAGAATTGAAGAACAAAACAAATCTCCCAAATTTCTATTTTCTTTGATTTTCCTAAACCCTAAAACACAAAACCAAATTGGAAGTTTAAAGCCCAAAAACACTTTTGAAAACTTGTTTTAAACACTAGATAAACTCTGAAATTTTTCTTTTCAAAAGTCTTGTAAAAATCCCCAAAGAGATGGATATAAATAGGCTCCCCAAGAAACTAGCCATTAGGCTAATCTGTCAGCCTGACAGGATTGCGGTCGACCGGACCGGTCGACCGCCAACGGTCATAAATATGACGGGCGGTCCGCCCAGATACAGAGAGCAAAGCTTTCTGGTCCGTCGACCGCTTGGTCGACCGGCCCACTGTGTCTGCCAGACGTGCACAAGGCTGTGCACGTCGGTCGACCGCACGGTCGACCGACCTGGCCTGTCAGCCACAGTCTGGGTTAGAAACTGGGTAAAAATAATTTTAAAAATTCTTTTATCTCTTCTAAAAATCCCAAAAAATAATTTATCATTTTGCATTGATATATAAACATGTGATAAAAATTTCAACTCAAATATCAAACAATTTGAACTATTTTTGTATCTATCATTTTTACCAAAAACCAAAAAACTGTATTTTACCAAATTTGAATTTTTCAATAGGAAAACTGATTTTTCCTAAAACACATTGAAATACAAAAACATGATATTTAAACACATTAAAGCATGTTGCATATGGACATAAGTCCAATATACATGAAACATATATATATAATAGTTTTTGTCTTTAATTCAAAAATAATATTTTGTTAAAAATACCAAAACATAAAACACATGAATAGGTATGTCAAACTAAGTTTGTATAAGTCATGTAAGCATGTATGTATATAGAGCACATCTAATATACATAAAAACAAAGTAAACTTATTTTGATCAATCTATTCATGAAAACCAATTCCAAACATAAACTTGTGTGTGTTGTGCACTTGAGCATATCAACTATTCTTATCTTTACAAGTGGATCTAAACACACCAAACTATGGATACCTAAGTCTTCTTGACGATCTTCCATCTTCAAGTCGACTCGATCCAAAACGTGATCCACGAGCAAGGCAATGTATGATCTTTGATGCTCGGACTCTGGAATCACCATGTGAAGGCTTCAAAACTCATCTTGTTGAAGCAATCACTAACTAATATCTTGCTAAATGATCTGAAACTAAAATCACAATATTATTAGTAAACATAACTACATGAGTTAATCATCATCAAAACTAGAGAGGAAGCCTCCGGGCCAATCAAAAGGGGAAGATTTTTGAAATACAAATATGTGTGATAAAAATGGTTCAAACTTTTTGAACCATTTTTGTGACTTGGAAAATTTGCCTTAAACCAATTCTGTATTTTCCAAAACTTGAATTTTTGAAATGGAAATCCGATTTTTTCAAAACTCATGTAAATACAAAAACATGATATTTAAACAACTTTGAAGCATATAGTATATGGATAGAATCCAATATACATGAAAGGTATTATATCTATGTTTTTGACATTAATTCCAAAAATAAGTTTTGTCTAAATACAAAACTCCAAACACATGAATAGTGTATCAAAATAAGTTTTTCTAAGTATATGAAGTATAGATGTATATAGATCAAATCTAATGTACATTAAACCATGTAAACTTATTTTGATTCAATTTTATTCATGAAAACCAAGATCGGTTAAACCGAAAATCAAAACCAATAAACATGAAACGTGTGTGTAGTGAACTTAAGCATACCACACTTTCTAATCTTTACAATGGATATAAACTAAATCTTAACTAAACAAACCGAAGCCTTCTTTTAGAACGCCGTCTCCAAGTTGACTCGATCCAAACGTGATTCCCCGAGCTTGACTCCAACGAGTGCTAAATATGAACTCTGACGCTCGAGCTCTTGAATCACCATGTGAAAGCTCCAAAACATCTTTGTTGAAGCTAATCACCTACTAATATTTTGGTTAATATCTGAAACTAAATATCACAAGTTTATTAGTAAACTATAACTACGTGAGTTAATCATCATCAAAACTAGAGTGGAAGGCCTCTGGTCTAACAATCCCCCCTTTTTGATGATGACAAAACTCATAGAGTTATATATGCATGGATTAAGTTAAGCTTCAAAGAAGCTCCCCTTAACTCATGCATAGCAATAAACAATAAGATATGCCATGAATGCTAAACATGAATATGCATAAACATGCATAAAACAATGAAATAATCATGCTCTTGATACCAAATTTTAAAATAAATTAATTTTCCCTTTTTTTGTTTTTTTTAAAAATAAACATGTTCTTAAATTCCAATTGAAAATATAAACTTAAAATAAACATGTTCTTTAAGTAATGGCTCTTGATACAATAAAAATTTCAATTGAAAGATAATCAATAAAAGCTCTTGATACCAACAATAAAACTTTTAATAAAAGTTCTTGATACCAATAAACCAAAATAACAAAATATGTTCTTGATACTAATATTCATGCTCTTGATACCAATATCAACAAACATAAAACAAACTCTCTGATACCAATATGAAACAAAACAAACTTTGATATAAACTTATAAATAAACATGCATATATAATATAAACTTATAAATAAGCATACATATATACTCAAATACTTATAACTAAACATGCATATATACTCAAATACTTCTTCCCCTTTTTGTCAATCATCAACAAAGGGGTTAAAGTAAACAATAAAATAATGTTCTCCCCCTTTTTATCCGAAACAAAAATCATCAAGGGGTGAAATCAATCATAACATTATGATACCAATTGAAAAAAAATATATCAATTGAGTGCAAAGGTATACATGGAAACATCATGATACCAAATAATGATACCAATTGAAAATAAACAAAATATTTTGAAGAAACCAACATAAATTTTGATATCAATTGAAAGATATAAACATATAGGTAATCTTGATACCAATTGTAAAAATTAGTACCAATTGAAATTATTTTACACTTTTGATATCAAATTGAAAAACATAAACCAATCTTTTTGGTTAAACAAAAAACTCATTTTACAATAGAGATACCAAATAGAGAATAATATCAATTTAATGTGTTTGATAACAATATTGAAAATGAAACATATACAAATTGTAAATAATTTTTCATTAGGAGCATATGATACCAAATCAAAAATCAAATATCATTTTTCAATATAAAGTGTGAGAGTAAGATACCAAATGTAAACAAAACCAATTAAAAGGTGAAATATGAATTTTCTCCCCCTTTATGAAATATCAAAAAAATGATGCATAAGCTTGTATAAGATACCATTGAAAATTAATCAATTGATATAATAGTCATTTAAGGAATCAAGCTTAGCATAAAAAAATTTGTGCTCAAATATAGAGATATAGTAAGCACAAATAAAAAACATATGTATGTATAGAAAAGTAAATACCAATCGAAATTGATACTATTTGAAATTTAAGTTTTTATATATGAATGCTTAAACTTAAAATTATATGAGTATACAAAAAAATTTCAATAGTGATACCAATTGAAAAGATACAATGATATCAATTGAAAATATAATAAGATCAAGTGTAAACTCATACTTCCTACCACCCATTTCATGCACATGTTTTAAATAGATTTTCATAATGAGCATACAAGGCATGGTCGTCCAACCAGCCGCCCTTGGATTGGTAGGGATTTTCAAAAATAAGTTTGAAAATAATATAACACGTTTGAAAACACTACCATATGAAGAATACGAACTAGTTTAATGAAAAGCTTGTAACCAGTACGAAATCGTTCAAGAAAGGATATACTAACTTATCCCAGAGTAGCGAGAAGCATAAAGAACATCTGAGGCAGATATTGAGACCATAAAAGTTTAAAATATATATTACAGGTAATCACGAAGATGGTTTAAACTGATAAAAGACTACATCTGACCATTCACTATCATTCGAGGAAAGCCAATGTTGTAGCTGATGCCCTAAGTCGAAAGTTAAGGGAATCACTGGCCATATTGATAACTCAACAACCATGGCTACTGAAAGATTAGAAGAATGCAATTGGAAGTCAGAAAAAGGAACCTATATAAGGCCGAGTGAACTAAGTTAGCATTCAATATAACCTGCATGAATGAATCAAGAGGCACAACAAGGGATTACGGAGTAATGAGGATCTTGGAAAAGATCCGAGACGAGGAAACTCAAGGCCTCACCTGTGCTAAGGGAATGGTGAAAAATTGGACACCGTGTGTGTACCACAAGATGTAAGACTTAAGGAGGAAATTATGACAGAAGCTCATCACACCCCCTACACGATACATCCGAGGGCAACAAAAATGTCTCAAGATCTTCGAACAAATTTCTGGTGGGAAGGAAGGAAGAAGGATATAGCTGATTTTGTGCAAAGTGCTTGATATACAAGCAAGTTAAGGCCGAACACAAGAAACCCCCAGATTACTGATGCCCTTATCAATCCCCGAGTGGAAGTGGAGTCACATTACTATAGATTTTGTCATAGGACTTCCGCGATCATCACAAGGACATGATGCTATATGGGTAGTAGTGGATCGACTCACAAAATCTGCGCACTTCCTACCCATCCAAATAAATTACTCGATGGGTAAGTTAGCACAGATTTACATCCGAGAGATAGTTCAGATACATGGAGTACCTGAGACATTTGCATTAGACAGGGATCCTCGATTTCTATCAAGAGTCTGGGTGAGCTTTTCCAAGGCTTTGGGGACTAAATTACATCCAAGTGTCGCGACACACTCACAGACTGATGGCCAATCAGAGAGGACTATTCAGATATTAGAAGATATATTTAAAGCATGTATGTTAGATTTTGGAGGTAACTGGGAGAAGTATATACCACTAGTGATGTCTGCGCATAACAACAGCTGCCAATTGACTTTTGCGATGCAACCATTTGAAGCTCAGTATGGTAGGAAGTGTAAGTTCCCCATTTGTTGGGAAGAGGTTGGAGAACGAGGATCATTGGGCCCTGATTTAGTGCAAGAAAAACAGAGTAAATCAGGATGATAAAGGAGAGGATGAAGGCATCCCAGAGCACAAAAAAAAAATAAAATTGAAGAGGCTACTTGGGAGCTGGAAGATGAGATGTGAACTCTTGTCCACACTTGTTTTAAGATACGTTAAGATTCGAGGACGAAACTTTTTGTTAGGAGCGTAGAACTGTAATATTCGGGTTAATATAATCCCAAGAACTTTCTCCTAATCACCTATATAAAAAAAAAGAAACTTTATTACACCCAATTAAGTTTAAGGCTAAGTAATTTAAGCTTTCATGTATTATTGGAGTATTCATATGCATAGATATATATATATACAGAGAGAGAAAAATGTATATCAGCCTGCAGCTGAGAGAACTCTCTCAGCCTGCGGTGACGTGGCTCAATTTTGTCACCCCACTAACTTGCGGCCCGCTTATAGGAAGAAGTTAAATTACCAAATACCCCTTATGAAAAGCTACGTTGTCAGACTTAGGTTATTGTTTATTATTATTTTTCCCCCTTTTTTTGTCGCTCTTTATAGGATTTAGGTTATTGTTTATAAATTTTTTTTCCCTCTATTTCCTTACCTCTCTTTGTCAGATCTAGATTCTCCTTTTCAGCCTGCGATAAACTTTTTCCTGAAAATATAAAATCTTTTCAGATCAATTTTGAAATCACCTAGAGGGGGGGTGAATAGGTGATGGCTATATGATAATGACAATTATGCGGAATTTAAAAATTTAACTCTAAACAATTAACACAATACAATATTTCTTGCAAGTAAAAGACAATGTAAATTGCAAGTAATAAAGGAGATAGAGTTAGAAGAATTTGAGCAAACGCAAACACGCCGATATGTTTCCGAGGTTCGAGCCCACGCTCTACGTCCCCGCCTTCACACTTGAAGGATTTCCACTATTGAGGATCCCACCGGATCAACAATACAAGGACAACACTTGTCCGTCTCCCGTGATGACACTTCACCACCTTGAGCACACTAGCTCGCCTTGAGGCCGATGCCTCTACAACTTCACTCAATTACAATGGAAGTGATCACACTTGATCACTTTACAAAAGAGCTCACTAAGCACAATCCTAGAACCAAATAGGAGAGTTAGAGTATGGGATTGTGTAGTGCAAAACAAGAGAGAAGTAGAGGAATAGGCTCCAAGTAAGGTGTATGGAATTTTGGCTTTGGAGAGAAAAATCTTTTCTAAAATGAACTTTGAAATCTTTTCACAACTCTTGTAAAATTGCACTTGATAGCTCTAAAATCATTCGTCATTTCATATGAAGTGACCACCTATTTATAGGGGTCAAAAACTGCTCAAGAGATTCGTTGGAGACAAATCCCTAAAGTCAAAGAGTCAGAAAATATAGCTGTTGAGTCTGTCAGAACTTTTGACAGACTACCGGTCGACCGGGTCGGTCGACCGCCAACGGTCGAAAATCCGACCGTTGGGGCTCACCGGTCGACCGGGTCGGTCGACTGGCAATTTCCAGAGAGCAAAGGGTTGGGCCGGTCGAGTATCGGTCGACTCCCGGTCGACTGATACGCACATGCACAGTTGTGCATGTCGGTCGAGTCCCGGTCGACTGCCGGTCGACCGGTCACTGTGAGTTTCTGAAAAATCAGAATTTACAGGACCTGGACAATTTTGGATTTGGTTTTGGTCTTGGATAAAATGTTTTGGTCTTGAAAAATCATAGAGTATGAGCATGTGTCATACTACTAGCAAGGTAAAATACTTGGTAAAAATTCTTTTGATAAAAACTTGATTTTCCATGAAATATTTTTCCAAAAACTAGTCTTTCTAAAATCGTATTTCCAAAATAAATAAGTTCATTTAAAAGTAAGTTTGGAAATGAAAATAGAAAGTATTTTTGAAGCCAAAAATCACTCTAGAAAATGTGTTGTGTGTGATATCCCATATCTCTACTTCTACTATTTAGTTTTGACAAAAATTCTAAAACAAAATAGACAAAATACAAATCTTGGATCTTTAGCAAGTCTTGATCTTCTTCTTGAACTATTCTTTAGCGCAAATTCCCGTAGCTTCCTATGTGCTTTAGCTTGGGAGTGCAAATCTTGGGCGAACTCCAAATTTGTGAGTCTTTTAGCGGAGTCGTCACAATCTGTTTCTTGAACCTGAAATACTACTAAAACAAGATTATTAAATACATAACTAAATATGTTTGCTATCATCAAAATAACCGGGATAATGGCCTTTGGGCCAACAATCTCCCCCTTTTTGATGATGGCAAAACATACGTAGTTATCACAAAATATTTTGGGTAGAGTCTTCAAATGAAGCTCCCCCTCAACACAAGCATATATAAAAATCATACTCAGGCATAGTGATAAAAAATAAACATCACACATCCATGCCAATCACAACATATCAACTACTCATGTCATATCATAGATAAGGAAATAGGTTCTCAACATGACATAAATACATAACACAAAAGATACATGTCCACAACACAAAAATAAAAGGTGTCCAACACAACAAAATAAGTCAAGTACATAACAAAATAACAAAGAGTCATAACAAATATCTCTCTCTCTCAAATATCTCTCCCCCTTTTTTGACATCATCAATAAAGAGGAGGTCACTCAACAGCATCACTCAGTCGCCTCGTCATCCTCCTCCTCGTCATCATCAGAGCCCTCGGCCATCGTCTGGTCATCACCATCATCTGAGGAAGAAGAGGAATCTACCTCCTCTGTATCCAAGGCATCAACTCTGGGGCGCGGTGGTGGAATAGAGACGCGAGCTCTGGGAGGGAAAGGAGGACCAGCGGCAGGGAGTCGACGAGCACCCGGAGTCCCATCAGGAACGACTATGTCCAATTTTGTGAACAGAGACTGAAACTGAACATCCACAAATCTCATGGATTCAGCCATATAAGACAAGTCGTTTCGGACCTCCGCCCGAAAGCAGAATCCATAGCAGCACGAGAATCCATATCTGCACGAAGTGCAGAGACTTGCTCTCCGACCCAGGCCTGATGAGCCTCGATCATTGAGCGGACCTCAGAAGCAGAAGCACCCTGAAACTCAGGAGCAGGAAAAACAGGAGGTGGAGCTGGAGCTGGATCAACTGCAGGAACAGTGGTGGTTGCACAGCTGCGTGTCGACGCAACTGAGCTTCCATCATCTTCAAAGCAGCAGCATTGATATCAGATGAGGGTTTTGAAGGGGCTTGACCAGAAAGATCAAAATGTAAAGCCCTAAGCAGATGGGTAATGAGCATGCCGTAAGGCAGACTCCTACCAGCAGTGCGAATCTGATCACAACTCATGTGAGAAGCGATCACTCGAGGGAAATTTATCCTAATGCCTTTAAGGAGGCAATAGATAATCAGGGGAACAGGACCTCGAGCATGACTGAATTCACCGGATTTAGGCACGACATTATGAAAGATAATCTTAGCAAGGACCTGAGATTGGAGGGAATACTGACTCACAATCTCATTCCTTACCAAATCGGGATCGTCATTCCGGTGAATGAGAGTGGATGCGGTGAACGAAGACTCACCCTCCGGATATTCAGAAAAATCATGTAGGTCATGAGAGTAAACATCTATTCCATCAGTGGAAAGATGAAGAATCCTAGCAAACTGACCTAGGGAAATATTTATGTCCCTACCCATCACACGGGAGATGATCCGGTTCCCACTAATTCAAAATTGGCATAGAAATAGGGAACCAAGGATGTGTAAACCTTCTCCCTGATGGAGAGAAAATCCACAGATTGTTGGCACGGAGAATGTGGGGGATATCAAGATGTTCAAAGTCATGGATAGCCACATACCTACCCGAAATTGTGTTCCTAGGGGCTAGATGTGTGTAACGGTCAGAGGCAAGATCGTTACGCAACAAGGGATCAGTCCTAGGGGCTTGAGATGAGGATTGGGCAATGCCCTTTCCCTTCTCAGAACGATGTCTTTTAGGAGGCATGATAAAAATCAAATTTTTAGGGTTTTGCAGGTAAAGGCACGATCTAGATGATCAATCAACCTAATATGAAGACAAAAGAAGTGATATATCTAAGCTAGAAAGGAAGAACAGATGTAAAATCCGAATTTTTTACCTTGAGAAAATTCTGAACCCTAGCTTGAAAATCCAGAAATTCTGAAAATCTGATGGACGGATCGGCTTGAGATTGAAGATCTGAATTAGGAATGAGGAGTTTGAGATGGGTTTTGAAGGAATTTGAGATCAGGTGAACGGATTTGAAGTTAGAAAATTTGGGAAGAAGAAGGTCCTGCGGCTCGCTGAGAGAGAAATGAGAGAGTGAGCGAAACAGTGAAGAAAAAGTCAAATATAGGCCAGAATTCGACGATCGGTCGACTGGGGCTAAGGGCCGGTCGACCGAAAAGATACAGAGAGTCACGCACTCGGATCGGTCGACTGTCCAATAAAGCAGTCGACCGGTAGCAGAAAAAAAATAAATAAAAAAATTTTCTCAGACAGAGTCGGTCGACTGGGGTTAGGGGCCGGTCGACCGGCTTTGACTGAAAAACTGCTACCAGATTCTGACCCAGAAATAATTTTAAAGAAAAATTATAACAAATAAAATATGATATATTATTATAATATACAGGGATACAACAACCAGTTTTAAATCTTATTTTAGTGATCACATCAACAAAATTTCACACAAAATGTTTTAATTTTATTTTACAAATTTAAACAAAGATTTAAAGATGTTGAAGCCGAATACCCAGTGACGGGTTCTGAACTTCATCCTCTTGATTCCTCTTGAATGAGTTGAGGTGCGCAATTGCCATCTTTAAGGTATTTGTTTAAACAAGAAATTTTGATTATTAATTTATACTTTTGAAAAATAGTATATACATATAGATACACAAAATATGGACATGTGGACAAATATGACATAAGGCATAAAAATACAAGATATGAAAATTAACGCAAGGCATGTACACAACATGATAGAAAAGTAGTTCTATATAGGCATGTATCAATGGAATACAAAAGCAAACTATCAATTCTATACACATGTATACATTACCAAAAATCAACAACTATTTTAAAATGGAGATATTACCAATTTAAGGGCAATCTCCAAAAATAGGTGCCTCCACGATAGCGATGCAAGCTAGATTTGAATTTGTGAGCTTAGTTGCATCTACCACCCGGGCACCGTCTCCCCCTAAGTCTTGGAGGAAGTAGATCCACCTGTTTCATCTACAATTGGAGGATCTTTTGGTACCCAAATCTTTGAGGGTCCTTTGGGGTTAGTACCGGGGCGAACCCAAACATATTTATTGTTAACATTATTCTTAGCATAACAAAACTTTTCTAAATGGCCTTTGCGGCCACAATGCGTGCAAACATAAATTCTACCACTACTATACATGTATGCATGCTTATGTGTGTGCGCATGTTTCCGTGCATGTGTATGTGTATGAGATGCATGTTTCCCTTGGGGTACTCCCTTAGGAAATTTAGATGCTATCTTTTTCAAATCAAAAGCATAACTTTTTAAATTTGAGTCCAAAGCTTCAACACGTTTTTGGATCTCAACAAAATCATTTTTATCAATTGAAACTATGGGGGTTTTACCCTTATTTGCAAGTTTATATTTATCAAAATTATTTTTCAATTTTCCAAAAGAGCTAGATAAAACATCCTTTTCTTTAACAACTATTTCAACTTTATATTTTAAAGCTTCATTTTCTCTTTTTTATTTCTTATTTTGAGATTGGGAAATCTCATACCTATTTTGCAATTCTTCAAAAAAATGTGCAAGCTCATCCATTGTTAAATCATCATCTTCTAAAGTAGTTTCAAGGGTTACCTTAGAAGTGTCCTCACCTTGTGCCATGAAGCACATGTTCGCGGCGTTGACTTCCTCTTCGGATTCGGACTCCGTGTCATCCCAAGTAGCCACCATTGCTTTCTTCTTTCTTTGCCCGTTCTTTGGATGTGGTCGCTTGGAGAGCGGGGCAATCGGCAATGAGGTGACCGTTCTTCTTGCAATGGAAGCAAGGACCGGGCTCCTCTCTTTTTCTTTCAAATCTCCCTTGAGGTTTCCCTCGCCGGAAATTGCTTTGTCTTCCTTTTTTGTAAAACATCTTGCCCACCTTCCGGATGAGCATGGCGAAGTCTTCATCGCACTCGTTCGATGAATCATCCTCGTCTTGAATTGTTGGAGCGGCTTTGAAGGCTATTGATTTCTTCTTGGGTGCCTCCCTTCTCTCTCGTACCTTCATCTCCATCTCATGTGTTTTGAGATTGCCGATGAAGCCGGAGAAGTCCATCTCCTCTTTGTCATTTAGCTCTTTGAGGGTTGTCGCCTTAACTTCCCAAGCTTTGGGAAGAGCTCTAATCACCTTCCTTATCTTTTGATCGTTGTCAATCTTGTCGCCTAAGGAAGAAAGAGCATTAGTTATTTTGTAAAGCGAGTGAGCATGTCATCAATGCTCTCATTATCAATCATGTAAAAATTCTCATATTGAGAACGTAACAAGTCAACTTTTGCTCTCTTGACTTGTGACGTTCCCTCATGAGTCACAATAAGCATGTTCCAAACTTCATATGCCGATTTACAATTAATGATGCGTGCAAGGTCATCTTCATTAAGTGCTTGTGTTAATGCATATTGTGCCCAAGCATTTGCTTCATAGTCTTTGGAAGTATCCTCGGACCATGTGCTCTCATCACTAGTTGGTTCAATGAAGTCTTTGGTAATGGCCCTAGCTACACTAACACCTAAGGATTTCAAAAACAAGTTCATCTTGACTTTTCAAATAGGAAAGTTCAAGCCATCAATTTGGGAGGGGATTTAATGCTAGAAAAGTCCATGGATGCCATGAATGCACAAGCAAGTAAAATGCAACAAACAACAACAAGCAAATATATAGCCAAATGAAGGATCTCCCTAAGGTGGTTAAACCGAATCTAGGGTTAGGGCTCTGATACCAATTGAAATCACCTAGAGGGGGTGAATAGGTGATGGCTATATGATAATGGCAATTATGCGGAATTTAAAAATTTAACTCTAAACAATTAGCACAATACAATATTTCTTGCAAGTAAAAGACAATGTAAAATTGCAAGTAATAAAGGAGATAGAGTTAGAAGAATTTGAGCAACGCAAACACGCCGATATGTTTCCGAGGTTCGAGCCACGCTCTATGTCCCCCGCCTTCACACTTGAAGGATTTCCACTATTGAGGATCCCACCGGATCAACAATACAAGGACAACACTTGTCCGTCTCCCGTGATGACACTTCACCACCTTGAGCACACTAGCTCGCCTTGAGGCCGATGCCTCTACAACTTCACTCAATTACAATGGAAGTGATCACACTTGATCACTTTACAAAAGAGCTCACTAAGCACAATCCTAGAACCAATAGGAGAGTTAGAGTATGGGATTGTGTAGTGCAAAACAAGAGAGAAGTAGAGGAATAGGCTCCAAGTAAGGTGTATGGAATTTTGGCTTTGGAGAGAAAAATCTTTTCTAAAATGAACTTTGAAATCTTTTCACAACTCTTGTAAAATTGCACTTGATAGCTCTAAAATCATTCGTCATTTCATATGAAGTGACCACCTATTTATAGGGGTCAAAAACTGCTCAAGAGATTCGTTGGAGACAAATCCCTAAAGTCAAAGAGTCAGAAATATAGCTGTTGAGTCTGTCAGAACTTTTGACAGACTACCACCGTTCGACCGGGTCGGTCGACCGCCAACGGTCGAAAATCCGACCGTTGGGGCTCACCGGTCGACCAGGTCGGTCGACTGGCAATTTCCAGAGAGCAAAGGGTTTGGGCCGGTCGAGTATCGGTCGACTCCCGGTCGACTGATACGCACATGCACAGTTGTGCATGTCGGTTGAGTCCCGGTCGACTGCCGGTCGACCGGTCACTGTGAGTTTCTGAAAATCAGAATTTACAGGACCTGGACAATTTTGGATTTGGTTTTGGGTCTTGGATAAAATGTTTGGTCTTGAAAAATCATAGAGTATGAGCATGTGTCATACTACTAGCAAGGTAAAATACTTGGTAAAAATTCTTTTGATAAAAACTTGATTTTCCATGAAATATTTTTCCAAAAACTAGTCTTTCTAAAATCGTATTTCCAAATAAATAAGTTCATTTAAAAGTAAGTTTGGAAATGAAAATAGAAAGTATTTTTGAAGCCAAAAATCACTCTAGAAAATGTGTGTGTGTGATATCTCCCATATCTCTACTTCTACTATTTAGTTTTGACAAAAATTCTAAAACAAAATAGACAAAATACAAATCTTGGATTCTTTAGCAAGTCTTGATCTTCTTCTTGAACTATTCTTTAGCGCAAATTCCCGTAGCTTCCTATGTGCTTTAGCTTGGGAGTGCAAATCTTAGGCGAACTCCAAATTTGTGAGTCTTTTAGCGGAGTCGTCACAATCTGTTTCTTGAACCTGAAATACTACTAAAACAAGATTATTAAATACATAACTAAATATGTTTTGCTATCATCAAAATAACCGGGATAATGGCCTTTGGGCCAACAAATTTTTCTCCAAAATATTTAATGTCGACGTCTGAGCAGTCTACTGGCGATCTAAATATGGAAGATATTGCATCTGGTTCTACTTTCTCTCAGAATATTGAAAATCTTGAAGGGTTGACATCTTTGCATTCCGATCAACAGGTTTTAATTGTTTCAATTTTGTAAAAATAATTTCTTAAATATTGAATTTTTCTCTTTAGTCTATGTGGTACTGCGACCTATAATACATTTTTTAAAGTTTCAGAAATGCGACCGTTTTAATATTCTGTCGCAATCTTATTTGAAAATAATCTCCGGCTGTGATTTTTTTTTTGGTATGCGTCTCAGGTCGCAGTCTTTAGTAAGAAGTAATATAGGTTTCTTCTCATACGGACAACTGCGACTTAGGTCGCAGTCTTTAGTAAGGAGTAATATAGATTTCTTCACATACGGATAACTGCGACTTAAGTCGCAGTCTTTAGTAAGGAGTAATATAGATTTCATCTCGTATGTGAAATCTTTTTTTTGTGCCTGCGACTTAGGTCTCAGTCTTTAATAACAAGTAATATAGATTTCTTCTCATACGGATAACTGCGACTTGGGTCGCAGTCTTTAATAGGAGTAATATAGATTTGTTCACATACGGATAACTGCGACTTAGGTCGCAGTCTTTAATAAGGAGTAATATAGATTTCATCTCGTATGTGAAATCTTTTTTTTGTGCCTGCGACTTAGGTCACAGTCTTTAATAACAAGTAATATAGATTTCTTCTCATACGGATAACTGCGACTTGGGTCGCAGTCTTTAGTAAGGAGTAATAGATTTGTTCACATACGGATAACTGCGACTTAGGTCGCAGTCTTTAATAAGGAGTAATATAGATTTCATCTCTTATGCGACGTTGGTCCCCAGTTATATAACTTATATTTTAGACGTGTGATATCTAAAAAATATTTATATTCATGTAATTCATGTAATTGTTTTTTGTAGGATATGAATGCACATGGAGAAATGTCTGGAAGCTCAGATAAGTTTATAGGGAAACAGTTCCTGTCGGATATGGAAGCATACAATTTCTATAATTCTTTTGCAAGGAATAGAGGTTTTAGCGTGAGAAGAAAAGGTACAGATAAGTCACGGAAGCCTCCTTATGAGATTATTTGCAGAAATTTTGCTGCAATAAGGAAGGTGTGAAGAAGTTGTGTGACAAAAGACAAGAGGGGCTTACAGTGCATCGTCGAATTGACACTAGAGTAGCTTGTCCTGCTGAGATGCATGTCCGTCTTCGTTTTCTTTTTGACAGAAGATATTGGGTTATCACAAAATTTGTTGATACTCATTCACATGAATTGTCAAGCCCGGATAAGGTACATCACCATTACTCTCACTAGACTCATCGTTCAAAGATTAACAGAAGCATTATGAGCAATCTAGTTGATGTGGGAATGCGGCCTTCAAATATTTCCCGCGTTGTGAATGCAATGAGCCAGGAGAAGGCTGTGAAGAAGTGAGCCCGCAACAAGTCATTGATTTTACTCGTCAACGTAGAAATAACTGCGGCCATGAGTTTATTGCTATTATCAAATATTTTCAAGAGAAAGCCGAGACCGATCCAGAATTCTTCTTTTCAAGTGAAGTCAATAACGCGGGCACACTTAGAAGCATTTTTTGGGCTGATGGAGGAGCTATTTCCTCGTATCTGAGGTTCTGTGAAGTGATCGTTTTTGACACAACATACAGAACTAATCACTTGAGCTTGCCATTTGCTCCATTCACTGGAGTAAATCATCACGGCAGTCAATTTTGTTCGGCTGTGCATTACTTGCTGATGAGCAGAGGGATACGTTTGTTTGGCTATTCCAAAAAATGGCTCAAGTGCATGCATGGAGTTGAACCGAAGCTGATTATTACTGATCAGGATGCGCAGATCGGTGACGCCATCAAGATTGTTTTCCCAACTTCTCGGCACCGTTATTGTTTCTCTGGCATGTGCGGAAACATATTGCTAAGCAACAAATCCCAATGACAAACAAGTATGGAGAAGATATGGTCTCCGATTTTCATACTTGGTACACCTCCCGTGATATAAGCACTTGTGAGGAACGATGGCGTCTGATGAATGAAAAATATCATTTAGAAGAAGAAGACAGTTGATTGTTGAAGATGTACAGGCTTCGTGGATATTGGGTTAATGCATATCTCAAGGATGTTTTCTGTGCTGGAATGACAACCAGTCAGAGATCCGAGAGTATTAATTCCATCTTTGATGGTTTTGTTAATGCAAACACGAAACTAGTGGAATTTGTTCACCAATATGATAAAGCTGTTGCTGCCCGTCATACATCTGAATCTCTTCAAGATTTTCGGGCTTTGAATTCTGTGCCCAATTGTACATCGAATCCATATGAGATACAGGTTTCGAAGTTGTATACACCGAAGATTTTTCAGTTGTTCCAAAAGGAATGGGCAATTGTAATGACACTGTTTTCAGAAGAGGTGGAACATGACAAACCTGGATCAACATATTTGGTTGGTAATTTTTCAGAATCAAAAGATAGTTGGGAAAAGGTCAGTTATGATAAGTGTGAGGAACTTCGTGTTTCTTGTAGTTGCTCGTTATTTGAAACAGAGGGTATCAAATGTAGACATATTCTGTGTATTTTGTGGCGCAATCACGTTATATATATACCGGAATCATATATACTTCAGAGATGGAGGTTGGACGCTCGTCACAAAAACGTTGCAATTGAAAATGGCATGAAGCCTTTTCCCAGTTAAGGCACTCCACGGACGGCTAGATTGTGGACAATTAGTTCAAAATTTAATGCAATTCTTGACATGGTCGCTGATTCTGATATCCATCTTTCAAAGTTGGAGGCAGTTTTGGAAAGTTTTGCCCAAGAAACCACTAGAGAATACAGAGCCATGTCAGGAAATGATCATTCATCACAGCCTAAAACTACAGTTGGTTCCATAGATCCGTTGTCGTATTGCGAGATGGTGAAGAACTGAATATACCGTGATCCAATTGGTCCTGTACCAACCAAGGGGAGGCCTAGAGCTGCATCCAGGCTTAAGTCTGGTTTTGAAGATTCTTTATATCAGAAGAAAGTTAAGCATCGAAGATGTGGTAACTGCCAAGAGCTTGGCCATTACAGGACTGGTTGTCCGTTACTGGTATTACATTAAACCTGTTAATCATTTTTTATGATGATGTATCTTTAAAATTCTTACTATTTCCTTTTTAATGACAGAAGAAGTTGGTTTTGGGTTGCCTCCATCTTGAAGGAACAAAGACTTCAATTTTTCATGAAGTGCGACCAAGGTCGCACAGTATAGAGAGATTCATGTCGCAGTCTGCCACTGGCGTGTCATTATAATCAGATTTATTATCATTCTTTAATTTTTACTGTATTATTTTTGTAAATAGTTGTACTTTAAAGTTTTACTACTACAAAATTCTCCTATATAGTTTAATTTTTGTGTATATAATGTAGACAAGACTTTGGTCGCAGTGTAAATGGTTAATAGCGACCAAGGTCGCAGTGTTGTTATTGATAAAGAGGGCCAGCAACTGCAATCCCGGGTCGCAGTACATGGACTGCGACTTAGGTCGCAGTACGTTAGGTAGGTGTTTCCTTTATATTAACACGCATAGTGACCAAGGTCGCAGTATTGTTGTTGAGTAAGACTGCCTCCAGCAACTGCGACCACGGTCGCAGTGTTGTTGATTAAGGCTGCGGCCAGCAACTGCGACCAAAGTCGCAAACTTCATTTTAAAATTTTATTCGGGTGAAATAATTTAATTATTAACTGCGACTGGACCCATGGACCCAGTATATTCTTTATGCCTAAACATCAATAAAGACTATTAGTAGAATATTTAACGTTCAAAGATTTATTTCACCAAATGAATTAGGAAATTGATATTACAGTAAACCGTAAAGGAGAAAATAGATTTTACCCAAGCTTCGCTCCGAAAGAATATGCTTTTTAATCCTTCTCCTTTCTCTAGTGCTGCATGTAGAAATGAATTATATTTGCATCTAATTCTCTACTGAACATCAGGTCCTCAATGTCATTCCTTGTAATCATGATTCCGTTGTCGGTATCCTGATACGCCAGTAGAACTGCAAGATATTCAAAACAAAGTTAGTAATTAAATTGTTCTTATATAAGAGTATAACGTTTTTTGATATGAATTATAATAAAATTAATTACTTACTCATAGAAGGACTTGTCGAAGAAATTTTTTATAAGAGATTGTTGATGGGGCTGCAGAATTCTGTATGCTGTGGTTTCGGTCAATTCTCTCGATTTGGCTCAGTGGAGGAAATCTTTTTGTCACCGAAACCAGCGGTAGAACTCAGAGCCGCAGGCTGTGGAAGAGGATGTTCATTTATTTTCTTCTTCTGTTTTGGATAAACGAAGTCGGAGTCATCGCGATCTCTTTCAGCGCGCTTGCGTTCTTTGACTACCCTTTCTATCGTTCCTTTAGAGTATTTCAAACTGTTTCTTTTAAGGATTGCTTCTGAGGCGGAGTATGTTCTTAAATTTGTTCTTCAGAAGCTCTATCTCTTTGGGTTTCTTGAATCATTTGAGTTATATTCAAAGAAAAACTTGGGATATCTTCCCCAGAAATATTTACATAGATTCAGAACCCATGATTTCATCCTCTTCCAATTTTTTCTTCTTTTCCTCTTCAGCCTGCTTCTCCATCTGCTCCGTCATTCTTTTGTGCTCCTTTTCGTCTTCTCCCTTCCTTCTACTTTGCTCTTCTGTCATCCTCTCCTTCCCTCTTCCCTCCCATTTCTCTTTTTCTCCCGCCTCTTCTTTAACTCCTCCAACAACTTCCTCCTCTTCTCCTTTTCCTGCTCCCCCCTCTTCTTTCCTCCTCTTTTCCTTCTCCTTCTTCTCCTTTTCGATTCTCCTCTTCTCTGACCCTCCTCTTACCTCTTCCTCTCCTCGTCTCTCCTTCTCTTCTCATTCTCCTCCTCTTCCCTCTTCCTCCTCTCCTCCCCCTCCTCTTCCCTCCTCCTCTCCTCCCCTCCTTTTCCCTCCTCTTCTTCTCCTTCTCCTCTTCTTCCCTCATTCTCCTTTTATTCTCCTCTTCCCTTCTTCTCTTCTCCTTCTCCTCCACTTCTCTCCTCTCTCTTCCTTTTCCTTCTCTTCTTCCAATCTTCTTCTCTCATGCTCCTCCTCTTCCCTCTTCTTCTCCTTCTCCTTCTCCGCAGCAGCGGCTGCTCTCAGCAGCTCTTCTTCTTCTTCTTTCATTTTT
>JAVJIF010021939.1:0-79124 GCA_038442645.1 Agave tequilana | reverse complement strand
TTGTACTTGATTTCCATTAAATTAAATTATATCTGCTGCACAGGAATGATTCTGGAGTCGGGGAGCACAGTTTATTGTACAGTCCACAGTAAAGGTACAAAAGATGAACCTTTTTGCTGCCTGTACTAGTTTTCTGTCTTGTAAATCTGATTCTTGTGAGCTTTCCATGATCCAGCACAGCTTGATGCTCGGGTAGGAGCTTTCCTAAAACTATTTGAAAGTAAACTTTATGAAATGACAGACAAAGAACATAAGGCAGTTACTTCTTGATTCCCTAGAACTTTTGTTCTTTATGTTCATTACTAATACCAATAATTGTGATCAATATTTGGCAATACAAGTACAAATCAAATTCTATTTTTTCTACAGCTTTTTGTAATATGAATACAGATTGCTCCCGTCATCCTTGTGAGTGACTATTTCGATTTATTATTTGACATGTTGGTTTGGATTGTCATAGTCAGTTGTAAACTTGGCTTCTATTGGGATGTTGTATCAAAATAGTGGTACAGCTAAAGGTCTTTTATATCCAGATTATGGACAGAGTCACATATTGGGTTTTCACATGCACATGCAAATTGGGCAGGATCACTAATTGAGAGGGTATTGTGTTTGTTGGTGTCAATCTTGTGTCCTGAAAGAATAAGAAATTTAGTGTTGTTTTTCGGTCGAATGCAGAGTGAGTATCGAGTCATGAACCGTAATACTGATTATAGGAACTTCATGGTGAGCTTGGTTTTATGTGTCATCCCCTATGAGGTTATAGTGTGACAATCTAATAACTATTCATATTATCTAGAACCATGTAATTTAGGAGAGAATAGAACAAACCAAGGTAGATTGTCATCTTGTTCCATAAAAGGTGGTGGAAGATAGGCATGTAAAGTCTACTAATCAATTAGTAGATCTACTTACTAAATCACTTGGGAGATCACGAGTTTAGTCAATTTGTAACATTTTGTGCATGTGTGATTCATATGCTCTAGCTTGAGCAGGAGTATTAAGGAATACTATTACTAATAGGAGTTGGAATTGCACTAAAATTAAAAATAAGAGTATTAGAATTAGAACAAGGGTATCTGTGTAAATATTAAGTTTCTCTTCTCTCTACACACACACGTGTGTGTGTGTGTGTTTGAAAAGGTGAAAGCGCGAGGCGAAGCGTTGGACCCTTTTATAATGTGAGGCGTGAGGCGTAGGCCTTATGATTTTTTATATTTCATTTTCTAAAATTTATAAATATTATGAATTTATATAGAAGGTAAAATATTCTATAAATTGATAAAATTAGGTTAAGACATTAATCAATAATGAATTAGGCTTAGTACAAAAACATAAACAACTATGAAATAAGTTAGATGAAGAAGAGCCAAAGACCATCTGTCATATTATACTCACATGTTCTTACTCAAGATCATACAGCTAAAGAGTTCACAGAAGATACAAAAAGAAAAATACAAATTATAGAAGAGATGAAACAAAGTGATTACTAAAAACAAATGCAATATTTAGTTCTCAAAGAGAGAAATCAACTACAAATTAGAATGATAGAAAAAAATGAGAAATCAACTGCAAATTCAAAATCATTGCACTATAAGTCAAATACAACTTAAAAGTGAGGTTGAAATATTTCTCGAGCAACACAAGACGATCACTTGCAACAACTAAAGAAAATATAGTTGCTTGCAACATCAAATATTGAAGATGTGAAAGTGGTGAATGATGGTAGTGTCTCCAATTGATAGAGAAACTGTGAAGAATAGGCGTAGGGTCTGTTTTCGCGTTTTTATTTTGATAAAATTTAAATAAAATTCATTTTGTTTTCTTTCTTTAGCTTTTTCCTTTTAAAGTGTACACTTCAGTAGAGTGCTTCATGGGGCACAAAGTGTATGCTAAATATGCTTAAGTAATGAGGTGTATGCCTCTCAGTACAAATGACTTTGCTTTTGTGCCTCAAGGTTATTAGCCTTGAAAATGTCCCAAGGTGAGCGTCAAAAAGCTTTTTCCAACACTTATATATATATATATATATATATATATATATATAGAGAGAGAGAGAGAGAGAGAGAGAGAGTTAAGCTGGGCTACTTTCGGAAGTATCAAGAATATCGATACTCCTACTTTAATTGATTGATACACTACCCATATGTAAAAATTCAAACCGTTGGATTGATCTACTAACTATAAACTAACTAGGAATAAAATTTAACAGATTTTTGTTATCATTTACCCGTTCATCAACTAAAAAATCGACAATTTTGAGAGACCTAAAACTGCTTAACTTTGAAACCACTTTGATAATCGGTTAAATGATAACAGAAATTTATGAAATTTTATTCCTAACTAGTTTATAGTTAGTATATCACATCCAACGGTTTGGATCTTACATATGGGTGGTGTATCAATCAAATCAAAGTGGGAATATCGACATTCTTGATACTTCTAGAATTAACTCAACTCTATATCTACTTTCAGAAGTGTCAAGAATGTCGATGCTCTCACTTTGATTTAGTTGATACACCACCCATATGTAAGATTCAAACCGTTAGATGTGATCTACTAACTATAAACTAATTAGGAATAAAATTTCACAGATTTTCGTTATCATTTACCCGTTCATCAATGTGATTTCAAAGTTAAGCAGTTTTAGATACATATAAGAGATGTGATCTTTTTACTGTTCATAGTGAAAATAAGAAATAATTAATCAAATAATTGGTGTGGTATTAAAAACTTTTGGAAGAAATATTTTATAATTCATAATTTTAAGAAGCAAAATATTTCATTAATAGTTAAATTAAACACTGGTTTCATCCTTAGGAGTTTTATAATAAGTCTTAGACACATAGTTTTTACCTCTAATGGTTAAAAGATTGATAATTATTAATATTGCGGCACTAATTTTTAGAGATATTCTTTTATTTTGAAGAAATAATCTATTTACTATTTTGTGGTTATTTGTCCATAAATTTTCAACTCAAAAGATATTAATTTTTTCCAATCATTTAGTCTTCAACATTATATTCCTCATTTCTTCTTCGGGTCTATTTCTTTCTCTCTCTATCTCACATACACACCATACCTCCTTTCTCCTCTTCTTTTCTCAAATCTGAACCGACATGGGTTTCATAAAGCCCAAACATCTAATTATGCACGTCAGCATTGGCGATTATGATAATTATTCATTTAATGATGGTGGTAAGTGTTCTAATATTCCCACAGCACCAACTAGTGTATGTTGATCTCAAGACTCAAATTCAAAAGATATTTATCCTTCGAATCTGACTATTCTAGTGTGATTTTGTTAAGAGATGGAACGTTGGTTTCGATTTGTTGATCTGTAGCATTTTTAATTTTAAGTCTGTATGGTTGGTGATTGACAGAGAAAAGAGAGTAAAAAGTAAAAATTAAGGTTAAGAGATTTCTCTGTTTACTCGTAATTAATCTGCTTTAGCAAGAGCTAAACGGGTCGATCCGCAGGAAGAGATGAGATGCAAGCTTTTTGATACGTTTTCTGTGTAAAACTTAGAAAGAAAAAATGATGGTTATAAAAGAGTTGATTTAAATAGAAAGAGGGATCATAGCCAACTAATCATCTACCACAGCCAAGTACTAGTCTTTGAAGAATAAATATCATATTGAACCTATAAAAATTAATCCTAGATTGTTGCTTCAAATTCAAGTAAGAAAAGTAAGATAGAAAGTAAACCCTAATTAAAATACACTAGATAAAATTAAACATTAGTTTATCAAAGTCTCAAAGTATAGCATAAGAAAAGTTATTTTAGACTTAACATTAAGCTATCAAAGTATCTAAGTATTAACCAAGAAATACCCTAAAGCTAGTTTAACTTAATTCATCACTAATCTTCAAGAATTATTAACTGATTCTAGGTTTCAAATAGGCATAGAGTTCAATCAATTTATCTTATAGAACTAGGTTTTAGTTGGTAGAGAGATTAGCAAGCTAAGAGAGAATTAGTTACTCATAATTCATGATGGAATTAAATATGGTATTTAAAAGTTGCATAAAAGAAATTAAATTAGAATTGAAGAACACAAAAAATAGCAAAAAGAGATATGAAAGAAAATAAGAACCTTTATTGAATTTGTCACCAATCTAGTACAAAAGCCTTCTCTTCTTTACAAATCTTATTCAAAGTAGAAAAACTAGAAAATACAAAAGAAAATCAGAAGGAAAAGATGATTTAAAGAAAACTTTAAACTTGATTCTCTGAGATGTCTCTCTTCCATTACTCTTCAGGGGTACTTATAGGGGATTCCTGTAGTAGAGTCCCAGTAGAATACTCTATCCAAACCTCCACGCAAGCGGCCACAGAAACGCGGCGTTTCCGCTGCAAAAAAGGGATGAGCCGCCAGCACTTTTGAAGGGTCAGGGCACGCGCTTTGGCGCATAGCTTCATCTCGTTCATCCAGCTGAAGTTTTTTCTTTAGAATCCTCGTTTGAATTCTAGAATTTAAAATAACCTTGTTTCTTAGATAACTTAAGAAACAGGTTATCTATAAATCTGAATTTTAAACTTGAAATCTCTTTTTATCTTTGTCTTGGGGATCAAGCAACTTAATTTAGTTTGACTTTCTCTTTTATCTCTGATTTAAGATAGGATAATTTTTGAATTAACGTGGGCTTGATGGGCTCTTGGCCTTCTCTTTAACTTGTGGGCTTCTTTTGGGCTCTTTTCATTTCTCTTTTTAATTAATAAGGCATGTACATTACTAAACAATAAAATAATTAAATAGCAGTGTTTTATAAAAAATAAATATGAAAATGTGACTAAAAATATGCACTTTTGATGAACAATCACACCCCCATGCCTATCTTTACTCGACCTCGAGTAAAACAAAAAAGAAAAATCTAAACTAATCTAATCTAAACTCACTTTCGTAGGAATCACGGTTGCACTTAGCACGTGCAATAAGCTGTTAAAGCTCTAAGTTTCCCCTAGAGGACGAGTGTTATCTCGTGAGGGTATTCAGTGATTTACACCCATAAAATCCATAAAAGAAAGAAAAACAAAATGTTAGCATTTTTGAAATTTTATTTTTGAAAGAGAAGAATATTTGAAATATTATTGTAAAAATCAAGTAATCTATAAGTTTTAGGATCACCAAATTATTCATTCATATACTTAGTCTTTATGCAAATATTCATTATCAATTTAGATTAGGATTAAAACTGAATATCTCACTTAGTCTTTTATTTTACCTTAAGTCATATGCACCTTTGTGACCGTGAATTTTCGACTCGAGGTTCTTCAACTTTAACTCTTATGCCTTATATATTCATATATATACCAACTTTTTTCTTTTTTTGGAAAGAAGTTCGAAGCATTACCACTTCGTTGCCCTTTAAGCACTTATTTTTTTTAATATGTATAACTCATCTATTTTCTTTCATGTAAGTATCAAGACTTCTTGAGACCCTAATACCTAACTAATTGATTATTAGAAGTGTTAATACATGTATTATATTTATATATATTTTTTCCAAACTTACCTAATTACTTTTCGCGTAAATTTCAAGGCTTTCTTAGGCCAAAGCACCTAGCTAATTAATAATTAGATTTATTTTTTTCATATATATATATATTTTCCTAAAGCATAAGAGGCTTTGTTTTGAATCCCTAGTGTGTAAGTGTATAAAGTATGCATATTTCATCAAGGTAAAAATTAAGGCTAAATTATTTTTTCAAATTTTTTCCCTAAACTTAAAAATCAAACATATAATCTTATTTTGATTGAGTATTAAGAAATCTTAATTATGATTTTTCTATTCCTTGAAATTAACTTAATCACTTACAACAATAACTCAAAATATTGTTTTTTCAAAAAAAAATTTAAAAAAAATTTGTTTGTAAATCTACCTATGCGAATATATGTTAGTATGTTAGTGAATCTTCCCCCACACCTATCTCATACATTGTCCTCAATGTATGAATGAAATATATGAATGCATGAAATAAAGTGTAAGAGAGGTGATGTTACCAATTTGCGCGGTTTTTTTCCCTCGAGCTCGCTTTCCATCATTCCAATGTATCTTCTTTAGTGGTAAAATTGGAGAGGTCAATTTTTGTCAGCTTCGTTGTTCATCCTCTCTAACTTGTTCATCATTTTTCTCAACTTCCTCCTACTTTTCTTCCCTCCACCTCTCTTCACAAATCCATCCTCGTTATACATTATAGTTGGCACATATGAATTTTAAGCCTTTTCTCATACATCTCCTCAAGACTTGAATTAACCATATCTTTCAGAGGTACATAACTAATCAAAGCATCCTAATTGATTCATCCAAATAGTTAAGTTCATCTTCGATGAGGTTTTTAAACTTTTGTCAATTTGAGGTTCTCGAGTTATGTTTTCAAACGATTAATTATTAGTTAGTTCATTGGATGTGAAGATACTTAAATCAAGCTTCCTCTCTCAAAGATAACTTTAGACGTAACATCCTTAAGACATGTTTTCTCACTACTATGATCGCACTCATCCTTAAATAATATATCAAGAAATAGAGGCTCATCATCTTCACAAACATTCTCACAATATAATTCAACTATTTCCTTGGGAGCTGTATATGTATCCAAATTATCTTAAAACACTTCATCCAAACACAAAGATTCATCAACAGATTTATTCCACTATACGACTCAACTTGCTCCCTACAAGGTGAATATTGGCCAACTGCTCTCTAATCAGTTTGTTTCGATATCGACGATAGTCGTTTAAATCGCATCTTCCTCTTCGGTTCATTATTGAACTCGTTTTCGTCATGAAGACGACATGGGTTTCCCACTTTGGACTTTTTCATTCTATCTTGATTGATGTGTTTTGAATTAACATATGTCTATTTGGTTTTGGATCAAGAACAAGTTGAGTAGAAAATGAATCCTTCTCTTGCTCAAATGCTAACTCATTAGCCACATCTCTATGTGGGCCCAGTGTGAAACATTGTTACTTAGCATTTGGTGTGAAGTTTGTGTGTCCTCCTAATTGTTAATGAATTCTGGTTGATATGATGGATAGTGTTCGCTCGTAGGTACTTGAAATGTATGAAACTGATTTGGACCCCGTCCTAACGAATACCCTATAGAGGGACACTGTTTCAAAGAATGAGATGGATTATTACAATAATTGCACCAAATGATAGGATAAGAAGTAAAAGATGAGAGGGTTGGTTGGGGATGAAAATTCAAAAAAGAGGTTGGTGGATGGAAAGATGGATTTGGATTATAAAATGAATTGTACCCAAATGAATTTGAATAGGCCATGGGGAATTTTTTTTATTTAGTGGTGATTTATTTTTGGTTATGTTGAGGTGGTGACTTAGTCCTAATCAATTTAGATGTAATTGGGTCTCTTGACCACATTTACATGCACAATCAATTCAAAGCAATTCACCAAAAAGAAAACAAAAATCAATCAATCTTATTTTAGGGTAAGCTTAAATCTAGACGACTCCTAACTTTAAATTATCTGCGGAAGGTATATTGCAGACCATAACTACAGGTTAATCGGCCAGGTAGGTGGAAAGATTGGTGGGAGATATCCGTCAAGACGGGCCTAATTATGTCAAACCATCAACCTTCGAGGTTTCGCCTCTCAATCCCCTGCCTAGTCACTATTTGGCAAGAGTTAATTTCTAACAACTTCCTCCTTTAGTTAATCTCCTAGTGAGTTTGATTAATTCTAGGGCTAACGTCTAATTAATTTTAAATTAGGATTAGTTGTGAGTGCTAGGAAGATAGTTTGTGGGTTAAGGAAGGGTAATGACGTCGCCACTTATGTTACTTAGGGTTTTGCCCTTAAGATGTATTAGCGAACGTGTACAAGTAAAATAGAAAAGAATTCACTCAAAAGCAGTAAATTAGTCAAGGGTGCTTCCTAGTCTATATGCAATGCGAACATACCTAATCTCCAACACTCTTCAACAGAAATTAAAAAATTTAAATAGAAACGTGCCTACGATACAAGAGTCTAAATAGTTATTTAAATTAATCAACTAATATGTTATACTATTAATTTATTAGAAATATGCAAGATTATCAAATAGAGAAATTATCAACTGCAATTGGTAATTTAAGCAATTCTAAGCAACTCTGCACAAAAACAGGTCAGTAGTCAACTCAACAGGCCGCGTTTGCGCGACTTTTGCCGTGTTTGCGCAGCCTTGTTGAGGGTTTAGGGGCTCTGCTAAAAATACAGTCTCACAACCACTTATGTCTTTTAGTATAATTTATTCCCTGTTCTCCAAACTTGCACACAAAACAGAGAAATTAGGTTTAGTGAATAAAGAGAACTGTACAGTTCTCTCTCCGACAACGGTGCCAAAATTTTGATTGACAGAGAAAAAGAGAGTAAAAAGTAAACATTAAGGTTAAGAGATTTTTTATTTTCTCATAATTAATCCGTTGTAGTAAGAACTAAACGGGTCAATCCGCTGGGAGAGATGCGATGCAAACTTTTCGATATGTTCTCTCTGTGTAAAACGTGGAAAGAAAAGATGATGGTTATAAAATAGTTGATTTAAATAGAAAGAGGAATCACAGCCAACTAATCATCTACCACAATCAAACACTAGTCTGTGAAAAATAAATATCATATTGAACGTATAAATATTAACCCTAAATTGTTGCTTCAAATTCAAGTAAGAAGAGTAAGATAGAAAGTAAATCCTAATTAAAATACACTAGATAAAATTAAACATTAGTTTATCAAAGTCCCAAAGTATAGCATAAGAAAAATTGTTTTAGACTTAAAATTAAGTTATCAAAGTATCTAAGTATAAACCAAGAATAATCATTAAATAATATACCTTAAAGATAGTTTAACTTAATTCATCACTAATCCTCAAGAATTATTAACTGATCCTAATGTTTCAAATAGGCATAAAGTTCAATCAATTTATCTTATAGGAACTAGGCTTTAGCTGGTGGAGAGATTAGCAAACTACGAGAGAATTAGTTACTCATATTCGTGGTGAAATTAAGCATGGCATTTAAAAGTTGCACAAAAAATTAAATTAGAATTGAATAACACAAAAAAAAAGTAAAAAGAGATATGAAAGAAAATAAGAACCTTTATTGAATTTGTCACCAATCTAGTACAAAAGCCTTCTCCTTTTTACAAATCTTATTCAAAGTAGAAAAACTAGAAAATACAAAGGAAAATCGGAAGGAAAAGATGATCTAAAGAAAATCCTAAACTTGATTCTCTGAGATGCCTCTCCTCTGTTACTCTTCAGGGGTAATTATAGGGGATTCTTGTAGTAGAGTCTCAGTAGAATACTCTCTCCAAACCTCCACACAAGTGGCCACAGAAACGCGGCGTTTCGGCGGCAAAAAAGAAGTCGCCGGCACTTTTGAAGGGTCAGGGCACGCGCTTTGGCGCATAGCTTCATCTCTTCCATTCATCTGAAGATCTATTCTTAAAATCCTCGTTTGAATTCTAGAATTTATAATAATCTTGTTTCCTAGGAAACAGGTTATCTATAAATCCGAATTTTTAACTTGAATTCTCTCCTTTTTCTTTGACTTGGAGATCAAGCAACTTAATTTAGTTTAACTTTCTCTTTTATCTCTGATTAGAATAGGATAATTTCTGAATAACATGGGCTTGATGGGCTCTTGGGCTTCTCTTTAACTTGTTGACTTCTTTTGGGCTTTTCTCTTTTTAATTAATAAGGCATGCACATTACTAAACAATAAAATGATTAAATAGCAGTGCTTTATAAAAAAGAAACAGGAAAATGTGACTTAAAATATGCACTTTTGAAGAACAATCAGTTGGGAGTTTTAGAGGAGATGAAAGAGTAGGATGTGTATCCAGGATTATGACCAGGAGAAAGCATCATTGAGAGAGAGTTTGGATCCAGTTTTGAGTTTGAAGATTGAGGGAGGAAGAGGGGGAGTTGAAATTGAGAAGTTAATTTTGCAAAAACAATCTTCTTATTTTGTGCTATAATTAAAGGGGTTTTCTATAAAATATACCTTTTTATTCTTTTTTAACTCTAATATTAGTCAAAATATGCTTCATTTGGCAAAAGGTTAGAAAACTCTATCTCTCTCTCTCACCAACTGCGGATCATGAGGGGGTTGTCGGCGTCACTAGCTTGGTCGTTTTCCTATCCCTCCTACCAACTCTCATTCTCCCTATGCAATCCAAATGTCCTAAGTTTTTGTGCTAATATGCGAGCATAAGTTGATCCGGTTAGGGGATGGCCAGATTTGAGCAAGAGTTGGTCTTTCGGAGAGTAGGCTTTCAGATCTGACTGAGTGACAACCAGATCTGAACGGTGGCTAGCCGGTTCTGACTGTAACTCTCTAGATCCAACCCGAAGTTGGCTGATTTTGAGTTGGTGGTCGTGGACTTGACTGGATTTGGGTGTTTGCTCATTGGGGCCAGACAAGGATGTCATACTTTCAATATGAAAGCATCAAATATGGCAGTGATATGCGACGAGTTTTGATGGTGTTCTGGTGATGGCTCGAAGGGCGATGCAACAACTGGAAGACCAGCGGGCGATGCACTCAATGGTACCATGTCTTCATCTTTCTCTACGGCAACATCAGTTAAGGCCATGATGGTCCCTTGTGGTCACAGGGACAAGGAAACGAAGAGGGGGAAGCGGTTCAATGGGTTGTAGGCAATACCCGATCATAAAAGGAGAAGAAGATCAAGCGGGTCAATCGAGGTCTCCCTGTCCCCCTTCAAGCTTATCTAACATATCTGTCCTGCTAGATCCAGTAAAGGTAGTAGGTATAGCGAACTCAATGGCTATTTGTAGCTGTAGAGAAATAGAAACCCTCAAAAGGAATTGATCGATAATAAAGGAGAGACAATACATATATATAATATAAATGATGGATATGGGTCTATTGGGTAGAAGCCCAATAGCACAATAACCAATAGCCCAAGAACTATTCTAACACTCCCCTTCAAACTGGAGTATAAATGTCAACCATACCCAGCTTGCTACGAAAGCACCTTTGGAGAAGCTGTTTTGGTAAGTAGATCTGCCAACTGTTTTGAAGGAGTAAACGGGAGAGAAATCACCTTCTAGGTCCATACATCTCTGACCAGATGACAGTCAATCTCTATATGCTTAGTCCTCTCATGGAACTCTTGATTTTGTACGACATAGATAGCAGACTGATTATCACAAAACATAAACATAGGTCCAAGATGACGAAAATCAAACTCCAGTAACAGATTCTTCAGCCACATCATTTCACAAGTAGTACGTGCGATGGCTCTATACTCAGCAGAGTGTCATGGTTCTATACTCAGCATCTGTACTGGATCTAAAAACATCTTGTTTCTTGCTCCTCTATATCACCAGATTTTCTCCAACGAATGTGCATTGGCCAGTAGTGGACTTCTATCTCCCTTGTCACTAGCATATCCCGAGTCAGAATAGCCAAAAATACGAACATGTCCATGTTTCTTGTACAATAAAGTTTTTCATGGAGAGCTTTTGATATAAGAATCTTCAGAGCAGCTGTCCAGTGAACCTCTCAAGACTGATGCATAAATCTACTCATTACTCCAACTGTAAAAGTTATATCAGGCCTAGTAACTGTCAAGTAGATCAACTTCCTAATCAATCTCTTATACCATCCAAGGTCATGAAGCAGATGACTATTATCACATCATAAATTCACATTTGCTTTCATTGAAGTGCTAGCAGGTTTGGACCCCAACATGTCAGTTTCCTCAAGGAGATCAAGTGTATACTTTCTCTGAGATAGAAGTAAATCATGCTTTTGATAAGCAACTTCAATCTCAAGAAAATATCTTGGCTTCCCCATATTTTTCGTCACAAAACGTTATTTGAGATACTCCTTTGTTTCTGTTAAGGCCACAGAGTCATCCCAATTAGCAAAATGTCATCAACATACATCGCCAGAATCACTAGGCCAGACTTAGTACGACAAACAAATGCTGAGTGATCTGAATGACGAGCAAATTCAATACTATAGATAATCATGTTGAGCTTCTCAAACCATGCCCTTGGACTCTGTTTGAGTCCATAGATTGCCTTTCTGAGTTTACAGACAGTATTCTCCCCCTGAGCAATATACCCTGAAGGTTGCTCCATATAAACTTGCTTCTTCAAGTTCCCATAGAGAGGCATTCTTGACATCTAGTTAAAATAATGACCACTCCATATTAACAGCAACAGAAAACATAATTCGAATGGAGCGAGCAACTGGTGAAAAAGTCTCAAAGTAGTCCACGCTATAGGTCTGAGTATATCTTTTGACAACAAGCTTGGCCTTATACCTATCCACTGAACCATTAGGGCGATACTTCAAGGGATAGACCCATCGACAACATACAACAAAAGCATCTTTGGGTACAGAGACAAACTCCCAAGTTTCTTGAGAAATAAGAGCATTTATCTCCTCATCCATAGCTTGCTTCCAGGCGTACCAATATAGCCTCCTCATACGATCTGAGTATAGATACATAGGACAAAGATAGGGCAAACTGGCGAAAAGAGGGAGTAAGACGATCATATGAAACAAAATGAGAGATAAGATGATCAGTACATGTCCGTTTACCTTTGCGGAGGGCAATGGGAACACTAAGATCAGAGAAAGGTGCTGATGGCTGAGGAGGTGGACCTTCCACTGGAGAGAAGGCGACCGGAACCGGTTCAGAGGTAGGAACTTTTTACCGATGAGTATAAACATGTTTCAAATCTTTTTCCTGAGGTGGCTTTGGTGCATGTGGCGTTGTAGTGTCTTTTAATGACACTGGCGAAGAGACATCATAGACAGCAGCGGATGCAGGTAAAAGAACAGACAGTGAAAGAGAAATAGACTCTGATGCAAGAACTGGACCTTGTGGAGAAAAGTAGAGAACTGACTAAAAAAAGTGACATCAGCTGACATAAAATACTTTCTGGTTGATAGATTATAACACTGGTATCCTTTTTGAGTTCGAGAATACTCAACAAAAACACATTTTATAAACTTAGGAGACAATTTATCCAGACCTGAAGACAAATCCTAACAAAACATGTACAATCAAAGACACGAGGAGGAACTGAGAAGATTCTTTTGTTAGGATATAGATATGAAAAAGAGATTTTACCATGAAAAACTGAGGAGGGCATCCTATTAATCAAATGACAGGCGCTTAAACTTTTGGTGCATCTTTAGGTACAGAGACCAACTCCCAAGTTCCTCGAGAAATAAGAGCATCCATTTTCTTATTCATAGCCGGCTTCCAGGCATGTACCAATATAGCCTCCTCATACAATCTAGCTCTAATACCATGTAGAGAAATAGAAATCCTCAAAAGGAATTGATCGATAATAAATTAGAGATAATACATATATATAATACAAATGATGGGTATGAATCTATTGGGTAGAAACCCAATAGCACAATAACTAATAGCCAAATAACTATCTAACATTAGCCATGTCTTTGGATTGGCCAGTACTGAGTTCATGCTCGCTGCACTAGCATTAGGACATCGATTTTCATTTGGTGCTTGCTGGATTTAGACAGAATCAAATTTTGTGTTGGTTTGAGGTAGGTCTTCTTTTGTTTTTCAAGATCCGAGTCGCTTTCTGATGTTTGTTATCGTTGGATGATGATAGTTAGAGAGGAAGAATCCATCTTGTGTTTGGAAGAAAAGGAAGGAGATGGAGTCATGTCGATGAGGATTCTCAACTTTCTCGAATGTCTTAGTGAAATTGTAGGGTGCTGCATATTCTCTTTCAATGCAACATACTGTTAAAATATAGGAGTTCTACTCTTAATTTAGATTGTTGCGGGTGCGGCCAAGAAGGGTGAAGACACCGGTAATGGATTTGTTAACCAAGCAAAGACAGGGTCGTGGCGTGGAGATTATGAAAGTGGTCTTGTGACCGATAATTTGGGAATTTTTGAACTTCGCAAGCGGCAAAGGTGGTTGTGCTACTTCTAAAGACGATGAATAGGGAAGAACGTGGTCTTGTAGTGTATCACATTTAGTTGCTCTTTTTTTTTTGAAGGATCAGATTATGCGTGAAGTTTCATACACGTTTGTACCATTCTATCTTGGGAATGTTTTGTTAAGTTCTTATTAATAGAATGTCAGGAGGTTTCTTGCCTCACGGTGTTATCTAAAAAAATATATTAGTCAAAATATAGAAAAAATAAAGAGTATTTTCAAGTTTTAGTAATTAAATAAATAAGTCTTAAGAAATAAGCATTTAAAATGTTATGAATCTTTCTTTTCGTATTTTTTTTTTTTGGAGCAAAATAAGTACAACCAGTTTTGGTAGTCACTCTTGGAGAGATGCTATTAATGGTTAAATAATAAATAAAAACCAATTATTGAAAGTGATTTCATCATTATTTTATTGTCTTAGAAAATATTATTATTACTGATAATGAATATATATAAAATTAGTTTTATCAATATTTACTAATTATGACATGAAATACTTTAGGATAATAACTTTTTCCTATATTTTTTGGTTATTTTTATAATTTTTTCTGATAAGTGATTAAATTTATAGTAGTTTCTACTTCTAGTAATTCAACCATGAGAGTTGTAAGCATTAAAAAGCACTGGAGTTCATTGTAGTTTCTTATAATTAACCATGAAAAAAGAAAAGAATAGAAAGAAGAATAAAAGAAGAAAAAAATAATCCAACTTGGCCACCAATATATACGTAGTGCTTGTTAATATGATGGAAAGTTTCTACCAAAGTCTGAAATTTCAGGAATTTGAGACACCAAAACTGAAACACGTCACTGAATCTCTGGTCCAGCCAATAGAAGCATAGGTTTCACCAAAACTTTTTGGTTCAGACTATATATAGCATGAACACTTTTATCATCTGCGATCCAAATGGGTAAAGAAGTTATTGTGAACATTTTATTATGAACACGCACGTGCACATGCACATAATCATTATGAACATTTTTTTCAGTTAGAAACAAATGTAAGGACCCATCTTCTAATGAAATGACTGCTTTTGTGGCTTACAGAGCAATGTTAATGCGCTGATTGATATGAAACTCGAGAAACACAAGAACTTGAGGGAGGAATCGGCATTTTATTGGAGAGAAATTGTTAATGGTACTCTCAAGTTTGACAGGAGAATCTGAGGTAAGTGCTGCATTTTGTTGTCTGTTGGTATATTACTTCCATCCCAGAGTTAAAAAATTTTCTTTTTCTCAAACCTCTAGTCTTTTATGCTTTAATCGTTCTGGAGTAAACTTATTGATAGAAGAAATTACAGGTTGATGCTTTGAGGGATCTCACATAGGAAGAACTTTTGGAATTCTTCTACTACTATATCAAAGTAGATTCACCTCAGAGGAAGACTCTTAGCATTCAAGTCTATGGCGGGCTGCATTCTCTGGAATACATGAAAGCAGTCACTGAGACAGAGGAACCCCAAACATGCCAAATCAAAGACGTATCAGCTTCAGAAAAGTCAAGGCCCCTTTATGGTTCTTTCAAAGGGGGCCTTGGCCAGATGAAATTATGAGTTTTTTGCTTAGCTCAACTGCAAAAGATAATGTTCCAGTGATGAACTATAACATTTATTATAATTCAAGTGGAACAAAGGTTGCCCATTATTTGTTCTTCCCCTGGAGGGAATAAAATGGTAGATTGCTCTGATAGTTGTATGTGCTTTATTACTCCATTGGGAAATGTATATATTGTACCATTTCTTATATTGCCTTGAGAAACAGGCCAATGCCGAATTGGTGATTTCCACTGTAATGTTGAAATATTCCTATTGGTACATAGTTTTATTATATCCAACAAAACTCAAAAGTTCAGCGCCAATAAGTGTGATTCTACAAGAAGCTTGGTAGTGTACCAACCTAATCATTCCTTTTACTTACACTAACCAATCCAGTGGACTGTACCCTGTGTTACATCAACAGTAAGCTTGTGTGAATACTGTTTCATCAACATAAAGCTCATTGATACTTTACTCGAGAACAGATTAAACCAAATGGAGCTTCTGACACTAGTTTACAAAAAACATCAGAAGGCAACAAGAAGCAAGAACGCAACATAACAGCAAAACACCTCGACTCTGAGAAGGAACCGACGCTGAAGTGCTGGGCGCACGAGGAATTTTGTTGGTGCAGTCAATGAATCAGCACAATATCATGTTCATTGCAAGTTCAGGTAGAATGTTGTAGTAGTAGGTGGCGGCGGCAGCATCTATACTTCCCAAAGTACATAACATTTTAGTGACTGATGCAAGGAATTTCTAGAACCATACACACTCTAGCCGGGAATTTTCCGGAGTTTCATAACATTTTGAGTTTCTTTTTTGAATAATAATGTTGATACTTCCACAGACTTTTTTTCTTGCAGCTTACGCCCCCATACACACTCCATTTTGTGCATAATTGTTATTAAACAAAAAAAGACATGTCTAATAATAAAAAAAACAGCCCCGTCATTTACCCACTATTACACGAGACGTTATGGAGAATATCAACAATTATCACCACCTCACAAAAAACAAGGAAATTAGACCAGTGAGGTACAAGTTCAATGCGCTAAACATCAGCTCTCTCCAGTCGGTTTGTTTTGTTTTCCGAATAGATATTCTCAAGGTTGTAAAGAGCAATCCCCACAAAAAAAACATTTGCAGGCAATCAGATAAAATGATTTTAACAGGGAAGAACCTACAATCTTGTTTAATAAGAAGATGGGGGGGTGTGGGGAAGAGAAGAAATAAAGCTTAGAATCCAGCTTTTCCCTAATATTACAGCCCAGGTAACAAAACGTCAAAACCTCACAGAGCTTCCACAGCTAGGAATTGAATTCTCAATTCCTCAAGAATCTGAATGGGGCTTTCGGACCAAGAAGAAATACATGGGAGTAAATATCTCTTTCCTGCAAATTTACATACAGTGTTACACCGAGCTTGAGGCGAGGTACATAAGACATGAGGGGCAACAAAGAAAAGAATTAACATAAACAATGAGCTCAAAGTTATTATTCACTTACCTTCCACCTTCCACAAGCCCTTCGGCTGCCTTCTCTAAGAAAGAAGAAACCCTATCGCTTCCTGCAGGAGCAAGGCGAACAAATTCTAGTGTCTTGACCTGCAAAGCAGAAAGCCACTAAGTTAACCAGTAATAATTTAAATTAATAAACCCAGGGATAATTGGAAGAAAAAAAAAACGAGTGGAGAAAGAAGAAAGAAGCAATCTGGCAAAACGAAGGGTGCTTAATTTTTTGATGCGCTTACCATGGATTTGGTGATCATTCGTCCAAAAGAAGTCAACCGGAAGCTGGTTATAGAAAAAACACTTGTATCCAAGGGCAAATACCAGGGCAGAGGTGAATCCACGGCAAGGTCCTTCTCCCATAAACCTTTTAAGAAAGCATAGTTTCCAAATTATATAGGAAGTGAAAGTATAAAATGATTAGGATCTAAGTAAAACAAACTTTTTACCTCAAATCCAGCAAGTTTCAGGGCCTCCAGGCATTGTCTTGTTGATCTTACATCTGGGAGACCATTGCCAAGCTCAATTTCAGCCTTTATCTTCTGATGTACTTCATTCTCGGGATTGAAATGGTCGGTCATGCACCATTCGTAGGCAGCAAAACATTGACCAGGCTTTAACACTCTGTAAATCTCCTTATAGCAGCCCAACTGTTTCATATGACAAAATAGAGAATGTATCTATATTCAAAATAAAATTTTGGAGAATTCATCTCAGTGGCATGTACCAACCGCATCCGGGGCATGGCATGTCGCTTCTATTGCATAAATTGCATCAAAGCTACTGTCTGTGAATGGCATTTTCATGAAATCGGCCTGCACATGTTCAAACGTCAAAGATATGAAGGGGCACAGTTATCAACTTTGATCTCAAAACACTAGAGGTTCAGTGATTGTTGATCATTATCAATCATACAACTATACAAGTAGCATGCACAACAGCAATGTGATATATTAGGAATAAGCCTTGATCTTCAAAGGAAGCATAAATGAATGAGCAGATGCATCAGGGAGAACGAGAGAAGGGGGAGGCAAGGAGAGAGAGAGAGTACCTTAACAAAATTGCAACTTTCACCCAATCCTGATAACTTGTTTAGCTCCTGCACATCAATGACTATTAGTATCTTTTCTCCAAACTCAAATTATTGTAGTAAATATAGAAAAAAGAAGCAAGACTTGTCAAGAAACCTTAATATTCATGATCCAACAAAAGCACACGTAACGTAATAGCACTGAGAAGCAGACGCACTTACTATGCCCCTAGATATCTGGTACTCATTGTTGTTCAATCCAGTAATGGATGTAGAGCTGCAATCATATGTACAAAATGTAGGTAGCTTAGCCAATTACATCAACTGAGTCCAAAGTAGTCAAATAAAAAATGTATTATTAAATCACCTAGTTAAAATAATCTTTATCGAAATAAATGCATATAGAGATACAGCCAATATAGGAAATAGAACTTATCCAATTGACAGTTTGTTCAACAGCTGCATATTCCTAGATTCTTCCAAATATTTGTACAACAAAAGAATAGCTTAAGACGCTAATGGGAAACATATTGCCAAAATATAATTTATATAGTAGTTTGTTTCAAGCCATTTTCTTTTGGGAATATTTCATGGCTTAATAGTAAATATGATGTAATTCCTTCAAATGTCATCTGCAAAGCAAGCAACATGCTTAGCAAATTCTAATCTTTAGCCTTCTGAATTGTATCCAGCAGACATAATAAAACTTCATTCGGAGGATCAGTCTATATGGAAGCATTGAAGTCTGAAACTTTGAATATTAGAAGATATGGTTTTCGGAGAATCTCAGATATCCATGCTTTAGGGTACCAAGAAAAGAACTTAGCTAATAGTTAACATTATTTTCTTGCACCATAATAAGAAGAAACAAAACAAAACTAACAATGTGTGGTTCCTATTGCAGTAAATAAACAAATCAAGGGGAAAATAAGTACTTGAATCATACTTCAGATAAAAAATGTTTACGTGTAGGTATTAGTAGGAGAAGCTTATCAAAGAATGAGCCAAGATGATCATATAGTTTTCCATGCTTGATGCAAAAAAAGAGGTTACTATAGTATAATAAACAGCTTTAATATTAGTTTAGTTGTTCACATCAGTGATGTTTAGCAAGATGATAAACTGAACAAGGACATCCCGGTACAATATATAATGTGCTAGTGCAAAAAAAAAAATAAAAATAACGCACTGAGATTAAACAAATTTTGCAGAAAAAACTAGAGGATTCAGCATGGAGAAAGGAGGTTACCTAAATCTAGCTATTTCTCTTAATGGTCCGCCAATTCCACATCCCACATCCAACACCTGAAGTTTAAGAAAAAGAAAGAAATACACATTATCAATGGAAACTATATTTATGATCAACATTTTGTTACAAGCAATAAAAAAGCTAAACCTTCATTCCACTTTTCAATCCTAGTTGTAATGCGAGAAGGTGTTCATGTCGTTTGATGCTTTCACGTAGAGACTCTCCCTTCCATCTAAAAGACAATTTGCATGATGTTACCATAAGCAAGGGAGAAGAGCCAAGCAGGCGTGATATATGAAAGACAATAAAACCTAACTTGTCATGCCAACCTGGGAGCAAAGTGAAAGGACTCTCCCCAGCCAAATTCATAGAAGCTGGTAGCAAGGTCATAGTATTTGTTTACCTGAACAAACGAGAGAGATGCATCAGTGTCGGACACACTTTAGGCTCAATAATAGATGATATAGGTTACTAAATACATCCACTGAACTGCTATATTCTGTCTCAACCAATTTTAACTGAAAGAAACAGTAGTGTGCATGTGTGCCATTCGGTTCCTAAGAGTAAAAGTGATATAAAACGGGATGGATCGCAATCACCTTCAAATCAAAAGAATTGAAAACTAGGGTTTTGAAAGAGAAACAGAAAGAAAAGAATGTGGTTTAAGAAAAGAAATAGAAAAGAGGATAAGTTTGAGTTTCACACCCCTTACACCACGAGCTTCACACCCCTTGCGACATAGGCTTCACACTCCAATCTCAAGAATTGAAGGCTCGTGAAATTTTAACTGGAAAATTTTAATTCATCATTGTCTACCAATAAGAAATCATCGTGGCCTATTTATAGGCTCGATGAGAATTCAGTTCTCGGATATAACTGATGTGGTACTAAAAACACATAAAAAAAAAATTAGACTCAAAATAAACTAAGACAATAAAAAACAACTAGCAACTGGTGATGTCCTCATCATTTCCCCGGGGTAGGAGAAATTCGACCATGTCGAGTGAGGGCTTCTCTCACTAAGCACCTCAATCGAGGCAGGGTGGTGGCCGTGATAACATCACTGCTATATCACATTAAGACCATGGAGGTGGAGGTGGAGGTGGAGGTGGGCTATCCTCTGTGACGGATCGACCGTAAAACGGGGTAACTCGATAAAGGCACCGATAGTAAATAGAGGCGCATCATCCTTACTGAAGACAGAACTGATATCAGAATTCATGGAATGTCCAACTCGTAAGAAATGAAATCACTCTTTTTAGAATCCTATCGAAATCTATACGCCATGCGTATCAACTGAAAATTCCTGCCAAATACTATATAGATATGCAACAAATTCATGGGTGTCATTGCAAATTGCTATCAACTATCATCAATATGTGCAATATGCAAATGCAATGCAATAAGCACTGTAGGCATAATTCCTAAGATGGAAAAAGAATATATTTAGGATGTTTAAGAGGGCACACATCTAACCCCGCAGATGGAGGTATATTGGACTCAGATACAAACTCCAAACAATCAGAAAAAAAAGTATTAGAAATCATCTGTTGGATATGACAAAGAACTCAAGGGACTCACTAGAAGAATTGATTGGAACAACCATAAAATTGTACTCAACACGAGGGGACTCAGATGATCCACTAGATATAACAACACTAGAATCAAATGTCTCGGTGCTCAATATCATCCTCTATCAAAGCTGTGACAAATGAATATATAGAGATCTGACTAGAGACACTAGACTCCGTTAATTCAAGCGCATACTCACTAATATCATGAGCATGGGCGTCAACATTTAAGGGTATACCAGACTCGACTATCACACCTACTACTTCTCTAGTACTCTCATAAGAAGCATGACCCACCTCACTAATCGATTTGTTAGAACCAACTGATATATCTTTAATTATACTAGTAATTTTAGGAGGAACGTGGACATCATTAATAACTTGAGTCGTCAACGTCATCGCTAGGCACAATTCTAATATATTGACTCTCCAGGTGGCGTTGATAATCATAATGTACATATTCCTCACACTTAGAACATCAGGCCTTGACACTGACTAATATTTTGAAAGTCAAGTTTATCTTTAAGGCAACATCAAAAGGCTCTTCAACGGTGCCTAAATCAGAAGAGCCAGATCATAGCACACCTTATTTTGGGTATTAAACCCTAAACAATAGTCTCAGAACGTGCTCTCCTACGTCAGTACGACTGGTTAAGTCCTCAAATATGGCTATGTAATCTTGAACGAACATATGACCCTGACGGAGGTCACACGTCTAAGAGGTGGTTCTTATAATATTAACTAGTCATAATGGCTACAAATATTGTGGAGAATCCTAAACTCAAGTAAACGAAACGCTTGTACTAAGTGAAAAAAATAAAAATATCCTAAATGTTCAAGTTCTACATAAAAATGCACTCCAAAAATAATGAAGAATGCCAAACATTGGTGCAACCACTAGATAGAAGCAAATAACAATTCAACCAACAGATTATCGCAATTCAAATAGCAGTTGTAAGTAATTTAACAGTTAACAATTCAACTCGAGTTAAGATATCATCTGAGCGGTGAGTCGGTTACGCTCAAACGCAAAATTTCTCTAAGAATTCTCAGAGACATACCCATACTGTATAGCTGAAAGTCACTCACAAAAATTTTGGACAGCGGTAATAAGAAGTGGAAGATGGTTGCCTCGACAACGACATAAATCAGACGCGAATCGAGCCAGAAACAAGCTCTAGACTATTGTTGTGCTGATTTGTTGAGCTGAATCTGATACACGACCGAAGCTCGAACCTGTATATGAAGGTTGTAAACGCGTAGTTCTGATCTCCACGAATCCACTGCTTTGAAAACGGCTTGATTCGGGCTTGAAACGAGTTCAGAATGGCCTCCGAAAGATCTAAATTGCAGTTGAATTGAGTCTGATTGAGCTCAACTCACTCAGTCAAGCCGAGTCAACTCAGCCGAGTCGGGGTCGGCTCTGGTCTAAACTGCGATTCCGTGTCGGCTCAATCTGAGTCGGCGGCTCCGTGTCGGTTCGGGGGTCGGCTCGAGGAGCCGTGACGTCAGCAACTGGACAGCTGACGTCAGCAACTGAGTTGGCTCTCTGGCGGCGCTGACTCGGGTTGGTAACAAGTCGGGTCTATTATTGGATCAGACCCGATTTCTTTTTTCCTTCTTTTAAACCAAATTCAAACCCAAACTAAACCCAAATCAGATCTAATTCAAACCCAAATCAACTAGGGTTCCCTTGAATTCCTCTGCAGCTCAACGACAAATTAGACGACGACGGCGAGATCTGAAGACTTTGACGAGGACTTGGCGACGAAGATGAGGAAAAGGATGGTGAAGGAAGGCGATGAACTCCGACAGTGAAGGAGATGAAGGAGATGAAGTGGTGAGGAGGGGTCGTCGGGATCTGGTTGGAGGCGGTCGAAGTGCCGCAGCGAGGTCTCGGAGAAGGTGGATAACCAGCGATGAGTCTAGGGGGTCGCAACGAAGATGATCAGGGCAGTAGATTATAGCAGCGGCTGGTGGTGATGTTGATGATGGTCTCGTGATGTCGACAGGGCTCGTCAACGGTCCCATGGCGCTGATCTGCTCTCGAAGATGGAGATCTGATCAGCGGCAGTGATCTCGTGTTGATCTGGTGGTGACGACAAAGATCTTGGGAGGGCGAGGAGAAAAGGCCGTTGGCGAAGTGTGGCGGATGTTTTGAGATTGGGGTGGCAGCACGGTGGTGATGCAGGGTGTTGCCGATAGGTTTAGGGAGAAAGAAGAAGAGGAGATGAGACGGTCGTGGGTTGATGTTGGCGAGTGCTTGTCGCCGACGAGAGTAAGGAGGGGTGGAGGTGAGGCGGCAGTTGGTGGTAGGAGGCAAAGGCTTAGGGATGGGTTTTAGAGGGAGAGAGGAGGGGAAGAAGATGAATAGGAGGAACAATGTGATTTGAAATTTTTGGGGATTTTCGAACTGAATTTTGGAAAATTTTGCTACAGCATTTTTTTTAGAACAGATCTGAATTTGATCTTTTTTTAAACATTTTTTTAGCCTAGGGCTTGAGAGAGGGCTGGGTTTTGAATTTTTTTTGGATAGATCTAACGTCTGAAAGATGCTAGAGTTTTAGGAGAGGGAGAGGAAAATTTTAAAGAGAATTGAAACCAAAGTTTTGATATCAAATTGATGTAAAACGGGATAGATCACATTCACATTCAAATCAAAAAAATTGAAAACTAGGGTTTTGAACAGAAAGAAAGGAACATGGTTTAATAAAAGAAATAGAAAAGAGGATATATTTGGGCTTCGCACCCCTTACATTATAGGCTTCACACTCCTTACGTCATGGATTTCACATCCCAATCTTAAGAACTCAAGCCTTTTAAAATTTTAACTGAAAATTTTTAATTCATCATTGTCTACCGATAGGAAAACACTAAGGCCTATTTATAGGCTCTACAACCGATGTGGTATAAAAACAAAAAAAACTAGACTCAAAAATAAACTAAGACAATAAAAAAACTAGCAACTGGTGATTTCCTCATCAAAAGGTAATAAAACATCATCTATGTAGTTCCATTTAGCAGTTCAATATTTGCTCATGACTATCCACAAAATTGTATCACAAAGGATCAGAGATCTGTACCGTTGGATAATTAAGCAGATTTAGGGTCAGAAGACAGCTTTTTGTATGGTTGATGAGCATATGCACTTGTGCATTAAACCTCAAATGCAGAAGCATACATACCTGCAACTTACGTCCTTATACCCGACAATTTCTGATCTGAGTATAGAGATTGCTTTCTTCAGTAAGATTGATAACTTTACCTTGTAACTGAATCTAATCTTCATTTAAACTGATAGTTATCGGTATGCATTGTGAAGCTTTTCTGCATATTACTGACAATCGGTGATTGTTTTTCCTTTCCCAAATCATGCTCAATATTGCAAGAATATGTTGAATGTTTCCAATTAAAGAATGTAGTTATTAATAGATGATCCTATGGAAATAACTAGATTCTCCCTAACACAGCATTGCTGGTAAATTAGATCAATATGCTAATACAATTATGAAATTGAACTCCTACATTTACATGTCTTTAACTAACCTTTATGTCTTATCTGAGTAGATTTATTAAATTACACATCATGACACCTCAAGTCTTCCTATCAAATAACAACCACCAAAACAATGAACAAAATCTACATTCCATATCTACACAAGCACTGCAGGGAAGACCATTCGCATTAGTCATAACAATATTCTAGAGAAAAACTAATGAAAATATTCTGAACACTGAGAAATCTTTAAACTTAATACTGAAATTTTTCCCCCTTTTTGGCCTAGGGAAATCATGGTTTAGGTCTAATATAATGAATGACAAAACCATTAGGTACTTTGGCAGAACAGTGGAAATTGGGGGAGGGAATTAGCTATGGCTTGGTTTTAACTTTTAAGCTATAATGAATGATAACTCATCTGATGTGATTTTCCCCCATCTAATCCTCAACAGTTAATGATAACTCATCTGAACTTAATTCTCTTTTCTTTTTTTTTATCATATGGATAACTGGCATTAGTGGTTCCAAGGATGGGAACCGCAATTGGCTGGCCAGACTTAGTCCAATGCTCTTGTCATCGCTTCTAAACCACGGGAAGTTTTTGAGCGCTATATTGCATACTTATTTAATACTTCAAACACTAGAGACACCTTATCATCTCTCAATAAGTTTGATTTTATGATTGATAAAGAAATAGATTGAATGAGAGGGATATAATCTGCGCGCACATGAAATTTGAATTGAAAACAAAACATCAATAATTAAGTGATTGTTTGGCCTATATGCCAATTGTTAATTTCATGTCTCCTAAGGTTTCATTTTTAAGAGGAAATGGCCCGTAACAGAGCTGAATGGATTTCATGAAGTTTGTCGCCATCGTCTGTTAGATTTTGATATTTACTACTAAAATTTCAGTGAGAACAAATTTCACTGACCCGAACACTATGGATTCGTCATTTTAGTATAGATTCCAGAAATCATGTTTTCATATGGATTTATAAGCTCCATAGTGCTGAGAAAAAAATAATAACAACAAACTTATGAAAACTCTCATTGTTGATTTTCGTATTTGTCGGATTTTGATGACACTTATATAAGAAATTTTGATGTATCCATATTGATACAGTTTGGATTCATAATCCTTGAAAAGTGTTTCAGGGCTTTAAGCTCTAAATAGTGCATGCAGAAATAAGTATTAATATGAATCAGCAATAAAAAATGGAGATAGGAACTGTCTTCTTTCTATTGAAAGATCTATTTTTATCTGACTAGCATTCTGATTAATAATGAGGCCAGCCACTAACTGCAACTCTGTACTGAACCACTGGGAAGACCTTTTTGACATTTTCTAACTGGTTGTTGATCTGATGTCAGCTATGAAGCTATGCACAAGGACAACTAAGGTTTTAGATTTCTTAGATAAAGCTGGGTTTGTTTAGATGGACTATAGTTCAAATTCAGCTTAGGTTACACAAGTCTTTTGGGCGAGAGTCTATTTTGGGCTGAGTATGGGCACCTATGACCCATAGTAGCAAGTTGGACTCTTTTTCCACTTCTGCTAGTGGTCTTTCCTTAGCTTTGTATTGACACCCTCATCAATGGAAAGCTTAGTATTGACACCCTCACCAACTTATGATCAAGCTACCTATCCCAATTTTCCTCACCAAACAACATCCAGTGCTTTAGCAATGTATGACTAACTTATGGTCAGGCTACCTATCCCAATTTTCCTCACCAAACAGCATCCAGTGCTCTAGCAAGTTGACAATATTGTTTTTCTCTTCTGATGGCCTCCTCTAATTATAGCCATTAGTACAAACCCTTTTCAGAAAATTCTTGTGTTAACATTGTTTATTCTCTCCACTGCCCAAATTGGTTGTGTTGCTCGACAATTGCAACTCCATCCCGTGATATGCTCCCACCATAATCCTATGACTCACTTTAGCAAGTTTAAACTACATCAAAATTTATGAGGCGCACACATCTGATAATTGAGGCCTCCACTGCACATAACATGCGCATGATTGCACACACAGACAGCACCCAGAAACCCTTTCCTACAGCTAATACTTAGATCAGTTTGAAACAAATGCTTAAAACCCTTTTGAATACAGAATTAGCACTTGAATCAACTTGACCCAAAAGCTCAGTGTGAGGTCATTTGATGTTAGCTTGTTTATCAAAATGATTTTGATTTTGATAAGGAGGGTTGTCTAGATAGAGGTCTTAATCATTAACAGCCTTGTGACCATAGATCATAAAGTTAAGTTTCTCAAGTCTACTGATCACCTAGACACACAATAAGCTTAAAATTAAACTGCAACCACCAACAATCAACATAAGTACCTGTATACAGAAGTCAAAATCAGCATGCATCTAGATTGGATATTTATCCAGATCATCTAAACATAGGGAGGGATAATATGATAATATACACAGATCTATAAATAATACAAATAACAAAACAAAGAAGAAACCTCAATATCTATAGTTAGTATTTACAAAAACAATAATATTAATAAGTAAAGATAATAATTAATATCTTACCATATCACTGTAGTTAGTTTTTCTTGTTTCCTCATTCCCACCATGGTAGACATGATACTTCTCATACCTAGTCAGATGGAGAGAAAAAAAACAAAGTTACCTTTTAATCAGCAAGATCTTTAAAATTAATTTATATTATCAGTAATTCATCTAAAAAAACCTATAAGCCCTTTTCCATTTAAATTGCAATAATGTTCAACAAGAAACTCGCACTATTACATCAAAGACATGCAAGGAAGCTCATCTCACAAATGAAAATAAAATTAAAGTAACCACCAGTCTTTTATTATAGATCTAGCACATGTCAATTTTTTTCGATAAAGCTGTATTTTTTTTATTTTACTAATAAAAGAAAGACTACCAAGATTAGAGATCACTTAATTGATTAAACAAAAAAATCATTCATGAAGGAATATTTTTATTTAACTATCAAACAATGCAAGCAAAAAAAAAGGAAAAGGGTAAGATTAGAACCATACTGCTCCACAGCAGATTGAACTTCCTTCTTCTTGATCTTTCCTCCCACTCCTGATGCGAGATCCAAAGCCCCAGTTTTCGACATGTTCGACTGCGCTTAATTCTAACAAATAAATCTGTCAATCAAAAATCACAAATATATCATTAAAAAGCACATTATATTCCAAAAACAACACACCATCATGTTATAGATCAGAGAATATGAATTTTAGAAAAAGAATGCACAAAGCAAACGTGATGCGGTTGGCTTTTCACACAGCCTAGAAAAATATCGGAAGGAGTCGACAAAAAAAAAGCAGCTTTTTTCCTTTCCCAAATATGGGAGCTTTTCTTTCCAGAAAAAGAAATTTCTTCTTCTCTTTTAACCCACAAGATAACAATCCTCAATAGATCATGACAATATGAATATGAATAAAAGGAAAATAAAATCTAAGTGGCATTAAGCATTTGGCGAGAAAAAAAAAATGAAGAGAAAGAAGAGAAGACAACCTCGTAATCGAGAAGGGGAATGAGCGGAACGACGAGAATGAAGGAATTGAGAGAGAGGGGACCGGTGGTGTGTTTGGAGAATTTATAGAGGGGGTCGGGGGTCGGGGGTGCAAAAGAATAATTAACTTAAATAGTAATAAAAACCGAGCCAAGTGATGTTCTCTCATAACATGACTCATTCAAAAAAATTGTTCGTCGGCCTTTCTTCAGCCTCTACTGTATCTCTTTCGCTTCCTGCTTCAGAGTAGCACTTGCAGCCCCCATCTTCGGGTCTGTTTGGTTGTCGTAACTGGCCGTAGTTGTAATTGATAAAGTCTTTTACAATTGTAAATGAGTTACATGTATGTAAATTTTACGGTGTTTGGTTGGTAATATAAAATTGTAAAGTGGGAAAGTGGATTGTACTTTACTAGGGGTGAGCATCGGTCGGTTCGGTTCGGTTTTTGCTAATTTTTGCATAACCGAACCGAACCGATTAGACTTAGTAACCGAACCGAACCGAATTTACTCAGTTCGGTTCGGTTTTTCGGTTTTTTCGGTTAGGTCAATATATTGTCATCATTTCTTACATTTTTTAATCATCATTATGTTATCATCCTTTAATATTATAATCTCAAATATCTATTACCCAAATTAGAAATAAGAAAAAGATTCTAAGCTTAATGTGAATTGAAAATTTCATATTCTAAAACTTTACACCGTATTTGAGCTCTTATATCAAAACTCATATAATTATTACTAACTTTTAATGATAAGAATGAAAAAAGAATTATATTAATATAAATATTATTCTCAATTGTGATGGTGTACTTAATATTGCTTTCACATATTCAACATAAAAAAGATGGTATTACTAAAACTAATGAGATAAGCTTCCACCAGTTTTTATTATGAACTATATGATTCACTAAATTGAATTTGAATAGATTAATATATAGGGTGAGAAATTCGGTTCGGTTCGGTCTATTCGAGTTTTGGAACACAAAACCGAAACCCGACCGAATTAGAGCGGTTCGGTTCGGTTCGGGTTCGAGTTTCGGTTTTTGGTCGGTTATTTCGGTTATAACCGAACTCTGCTCACCCCTATACTTTACGGTGTTTGGTTGTCGTAATGTATAAGTTGTAAGTAAAAAAGTTGACCACAAAATTAACTATTTGGTGATTTTAAAAGTTTTAATACTGTAAATAAATATTTAAAAAGTTAAATATTAAAATTTTTTAATATTAATATAAAAAAATATTACAAATTTGTATGACCACAAAATTAACTGTAACTGAGCTGTAAGTGAGTGGTAACTGGGTTGCAAGTGAGTGTTAGTTGAGTTACGTAAGTCTTTTACGAATTACGGTCCAAACAAACGTCATAGCTGTAACTGGGTAGTAAGACGAATTACGGAGTTTTACGCGAAACAAACGGCCCCTTCTGGTTCTTCTTTTTTCGTCTCCTTATCTCTCTCGTGCCCGCCCCCCATCCTTCCTCCTCCTTCTCCTCCCTCTCCGCATCACCCCTTTTTTCGCTCGGTTTATACCGCTATATGGTACGCTAGTAATAATTAACTAGTATATCGTCATTATCGATAAAAAATTGACCGATGGCAGTAAGAGAGGAAAGGGGAGATGAATTTGAGGGGGGGGGTGCTGCGGCGAGAGAGGAAAAGTGAGAGGAATTGGAGGTAGGAGAGGAGAGAGGGGTAGGGGTCTGAAGAGGAGAAGGAAGAAGGGGGAAGGGCTCGCGCGGAGAGGGGAGGATCAAAGAGAGGGAGAGGGGGAGGCGGAGAGGGGGAAGAGGGGAGCTGATGGGCGGCGGAGTAGAGAAAGAGAGGTAGAGGAGAAGAACGCGAGAGAGAAATGGCAGACGGAAACAATTTCTGAAGGAGTCACGGGAAAAAAACATCCCTCGCTTCGCTTGGTCAATTTTGATTAATACTCATATATACTAGCATATCGATGTTGTGGTAGGAAACCGAGTGACGGGGGTGATAGAGGTGACAATTGCGACGAGAGAGAAAGTAGAGAAGGCGGCTGGAGGGAGGGAGGAGGAGGAGGCCGGGGAAGAAGAAGGAGGTTGTATGGGAGAGAGGCCAGGGAAGAAGAAGGAGAAAGGATGCTCAGCGGCTGGAGCGAGAGAGGAGGAGGAAGCCGGGGAAGAAGGAGGTTGTAGGTGAAAGAGGAGGGGGAAGAAGAAGAAGAAGGGATGCTCTCTCTCTCTCTCTCTCTCTCTCTCTCTCTTAGACGAAGACAAACAGAGGGACGGACAATTTTTGTGAAATAGTCACGAGAGAAAACCTCATTTCGCTCTATTTTGATAATAATTTGGTAATTTGTTAATGTGCTATTTTTCAAAAAATCGTAAAATAATAAATAATTGTTTTTGGCCGGACAAAGCTGACTTGGGAACTCCTAACTAATTTTGCCAGACTGATTCTTCCGGGGTTGGCAACCCCATACAAACAAATTTTAGTTTTTTTTTTCATCCTTTTCAATTTTTTCATTTATGTTTTACATTAAATTGACATTAACTCAATTAGTAAAGTGGAGGACTTAGAATCCTCAAGTTGCTAGTTCGAATCTCGGCGGCTCGCTCGTCCGGGATTGCCAATCTGAACGAACAAATATATAGCAAAAAAAATATGTTTGACCAGGGTTGCTAATCATGGAGGAACAAAAAAATTGAACTGACGCCATGCGAGCGGGATGTACCACTTTACCACCGATGTGGCGTTGACTAGCATGTTAGAGGTCGGTTTTGAAATTAATTTGTGGAAGGTAGATTTTTAAAATTAATTATTATATTTGGAAAATAACCCATTGTAAATTCCTGGATTTATTCTCGTTGCTCGTCCCCACGGCCGCAGGGGCCACCGCGGTCACGCGCTGCCAGCCTGGTGGGCTGTGGGCCCACACGAGGACCCAAAATAGTAGAGCGCACCGCCAAGGCCGGGGATTCCTTTGTCCTATTGATTCATTTATTAATGGGTTGCAATCGGGCCCATGTTACCGGTTACCCGATCCGAATGCAATCCTATCCAAGTTCTTGCTTGAATGTTATTGGTTCAATAATGCTTTTGCAGTTGCGTCCTTGCGCTGCATTTAATGAACCGACCTCATTTTATTTTTCTCTTTTGTCTCTGCTCGGGCAAATTATGTTTGGCAATAGTGTTTGAAATATAATTAATTGTATTTTCGTTTTAATTTTAATCTTAATTATAACAATAAATATAAACATGAAATATCTGACAGCGTACTGACACGCACGGATGTACCCTGAATCCTTATCCATTTTGACATCCAATACCTATCCAAAAGTGTGTGCAACTCGCACTGGTATGCATGTGAGGAGGACCCCCCTCACATGCTTTTGCCCAGAGAGACTTGAGATGTGCATCCAGCCAATATTTTGAAGAAAAAATTAAGAAAAAGATTTATTATATGTGAAGAGAAAAATATGTGGAGAGAGGATTGGGTCCAAGCCCGAAGCTGGCCTGGCCTCGTGGGGCACAATAGAACATGGGTGCACGCAACTGCTCTTACTTTTTTTAGACTTTTTGCTAACTTTTTTTTTTTTTTTTTTTTTTTTTGTATATATTTGTTTGGTTGGATGCAAATGCCACAAAATATTTACATGCTGGATGGGGCTGGCCTTATTTTGTTCTCATTACATAATTTCCCTATTTTCCTTTTGTTTTCGGCACTCGTCGTTAGGGGTGCGAACGGGCCAGGTTTCGCTTAGCCTAGTTCCGAACCCGTCGGGCCAAGCCCGCACCCGCCCCCAATTAACGGGCAGCCCAACCCGGCCTGGGCCCAGTTCCCCCTTTGGGGGACTCATGCCCGGACTACAGGCCCGCCCATGATTGCCTGGGCCGAGCCAACCCAGATAATTAAAAAAAATAAAAAAAAGAAAATTTTATTTGATTTTCTTCTTTTTTCAGCGCCCCCACTATGGCATTGTGGCTTGGGCATTGAAGTCAAGCGCTGGGGGTTTTGAATTCGAACTCCAACAAAAGTATATTTTTTACACTAAAAAAACATGTCAGGTCGTTGAGGGGGTTCTGCCCAAAAAAAAAAAAAATGCAAAATGACACCCCCAGACTCCCAATGGGTAATAAAATTCCTGTTGGGGCGGCCCGCCCCGGCGCTGGGCCGCAATTGCCCCCACCCAGCCACGTCCCATAGATAGGGTCGGACCGGTGCCAACCAAGGCCGGGTCCGTGGGGTTGGCGAGTTGGCTCAACCCATTTCGCACCCTTACTCTTCGTGCACAAATGCTTATTTTTGCTAAACAGTGGTACCTTTTATGCTTCTAATATGAAAATATTGACTCAAAAGTTTACACGATGGACTGTTATCGACATGACTGTGGACCGAGATGGTGAAAGTTCTTGGGCTGACTTGAAGACACAAGTTTCAGCCCTTCATGTAATTCTCACAGTTTTTAATCACTAAATTATCATAATTATAACTGCTATACTCAATCATTTTGATAATTACTAGGCAGTATTTTTTCTATAATATGGAGTTTGCCCTAATACAATATATCAAATTTCGGCTACCAGCTTATTTATCAATTCTAGAAATACATCACTTAATCACAATATCAGATATTTCAATATTCACATCACTTCCAAAAGATCATCATTTATATAGTGTTCAAACTATCTCAAATAGATAACTATATATACACCACTTAAACCACTATCAATCATCCCCATAAATACACTAAAACACAAGTATTTATGTTTCTTATACAAAGAGTTAATTTAACAAATAAAACATAAGTACTCAACAAAATAATATTCGATCTGTTTTGCTACTTGTAACGCTCAAATTAGGCTCTCACCCTTGTCAATACCTAAAAAAAGATTAACAACAACGGAGTGAGCTTGACAACTCAATAAGTAAGGTAAACTCCAATTTAACCTATATGAATACATGCTTACATAGCTTACAGTTTCAATTATCTAATATCAGTTTTTAATTATATAAGAAGTTCAATTCCTTATCAATTCTTATTCTTGACATCTTACCCAATCTTCTTTTATCTTTCTTATTACGTAGATGTTTCAACTATGAGATACAATTTCGTTCTCATCAATTTCATAATTAGTGACGCACCGATCACATACCGTGTCCTTATGACATACAATAATAATATTTAAAAGTGATTCATGTATCACGGTGTCAAGCTCATATGGCTTTCTAATTACAACAATATATTCATTGATCACACAGTAAATAATTCTTATCACAATTAAAATACACACATTTCACAATCAAATTCATTGATTGAGTTTTCACCATCTTCCTCCGCCACCGGCTCCCGCCCGGTCTCTTCCTTATATGTGTGTGTGTGTGTGTGTGTGTAGGGGTGTGTGTGTGTGTGTGTGTGTGTGTGTGTACATGTATATATCTATACATATGTATAAATACATATGTATACATACGTACATGTATATATACACAGTAAGTTGATCCTCTAAGAACTGTTCTCACGAATTTCTGTGAGAACTTTTATGTGAGCTGTCAGATGTGATAGAAATCAGGTTTTATTTGATTTGATCTATCAGATCCAACGACCCGCATGAAAGTTCTCACAGAAATCCGTGAGAACCGTTCTTAGGGGATCAGCTCCCTATATATACATATGCATATACATATACATGTATATATATATACGTATACGTATACATATATATATTAATATATATACATATATATATATATATATACGTATACGTATATATATGTGTGTGTGTGTGTGTGTGTGTGTGTGTGTGTTTATGTATGTGTGTGTGTGTGTGCATCAGTAACACTGTCTTCCCCTTTCTCAGCTTCCGCCAATCCCTTCCTCCAATTTATATAATATATTCAAAATAGAAAATACCGTCTTCTCTCAGCACCGGCTCTCGTCCAGTCTCTTCCTTCATTTGCATAAAAATGCACATAAATATGTATATACAAATACCTCATGCATATTCATATCCATAGAAATCAATAAATAATTACAAGTAGTGTTTGTCATGAGTTTATTCAATTATCGGGTAATTTTTTGAGAGTTCTTATGGTATCATTATTCACATTCCTGTCAGTATGTTGCACACCATCAAACTCATGTATTTTCAAGTTCATATATGACATAAAGTTTAATTTATTAGATAAAATATCAATATCTAATTACGTGCTTGTTGATTAAGTTATAATTATCATAATCGGTATCTAATTTCAACTTAATATTCACACAACAGTTTTCGATTAGAGTTCATGATATAACCATATCACTTTCATAAGTTTGGTGTACATTATAGTTATAAATAATCATCACACATACATATGAATAGATATGTTAAGCTGTAAACTCAGTTACAACATTATCGGTTTGTAATTATCATCAATTAATTAGAGATAATATAGTTAAGCTAACAACCAATTTATAATCTTAGCAACAACTTGAACAAAGTTCACAGTTACTCTGCACGTTACTAGTCATCGCTTACTTAAATTCTAAATTCATTTTTCATAAATTCTAATAATCAGATATACAATACTCACATGAATTATTGATTCTCCGATGCTCGAATAGTTGGATTACTACCTCGTGCGAGAATTTCTAATATACAATTTGAACTTGGTTTAGTTTTAATCATTCACAATCAAAAAAGTTAGAATTATCTAGGAATTCTAAGGATTTAATCACCGCAATTAAGTGCCAAAACCCGTGCCCTGGCCCTTTAGTCGTGCTCAGACGTGCCGCTCGGCCCCTTAGCTACGCATGTACCCTACGGGCCCGCATGCCCTGCCGCCCTATGCTTTGTCCCCATGCGTGGGCATGCCCGCGCCTCCTGTAATACCCTGATTCTAGAATACGTATCCTTTTCCGATTTTCGACGTTTTGATCTTGTACATGTCATTTCATGTACATATTTTCTTCCATTTGACCCAAAATTTTTGCACAAGACTCTCCACTGGAAGTAGATTCTATCTTAAAAATTTCACAATTTTTTAATATAATTATTTAATTAAATTATTTTCTCTCTCATTCTATTTTTTGTTTTCTTTCTTCTCTAAATTCATTTATTTTCCAATTTTCTTCATTTTATTTTTTTATTATTTTCTTAGGGGACATTTACAATAACCCCCTAACAATTACACATTTGCATCTTCATTTATTTTTCTTTCCTTTTTTCTTTTCTTTTTCTTTTCTCTATTTTTCTAGAAGCTTCTTGGCTTCTCCAAGATGCCAAGTTTTTGGCTTCTCAAAGAAGCCTCCTCCCCTTCATTATCTTCTCTCTCACCTACCCTAATCCATGGCCGACCACACACCACCACCCTCCACCCTTTCTCTCTCAAGAAAAAACCCTAAAACACCTCTAAATAAATCCCTAAAATCCTATAAAGATTTTCTAACACCATGGCCACTTCCGTATCATCCTAAACTTCTCCGTAGGCCTATACACACCCCTCCTAATTTTTTCTAATTTTCCTCTCTCAAAAACACCCAAAAATAATACTTTCTCTCTCCTCTTTCTCACCTCTCTCTACATTTTCTCACTCTCACCTCTCTCTACATTTTCTCACTCCTCCCTGACACCCACCATGGCCGGCTACTGTTGAGGGCTTCTTCTCCCTCTCCCCTACCTCCCATAATTTTCTTCTATTTTTCTCTCTAAAAAGCCCTAAAACACTACTTTCTCTCCTCTCTCTAACCTCTCTCTAGATTCTCTCTCCTTCCTCATCCTACTTCAGGTGGGCCACCTCCCTAGCCTTCCTTATCCGCTCCTCCACCTTCTCTATAAATTTCATATCCAGAAACCCTTTCTCTCTCCTCCAAATTCAAAACCCTGATTTTCTCTCTGGAATTTCCCCTCTTTCCCTTCATTTTCTCTCTCCCTCTCCTCTAGGTGCTCACGATCTGCCATAAGACAGCACACACGCACCCACACACATGTTCCTTCCATGCACGTGCACACATACACGTGGTATCGGGTATTCCCCGGTATATAGGCGAGTACTCTTCCCTTGTTGCATATACATACATAGCACTTACACACTTGTACACGTATATTTGTACAAGTGCATGCATATTTCATGTTCTATGCATTTCTAAGAATTTTTTGTAATTTTTAGAAATTATCTGGGCATTTTTATGATTTCCTTGCATTTTAGGAATTTTTTGTATATTTTCTGAATTATTCTGTGTATTTAGAAATTATCTGTATATATTTTTTGATTTTTCTGTGTATCTAAATTTTTTACGTATTTATATGTATTTTTTGAGTATTTAAAAAATTTATGTATATTTTTAGGAATTTTCTTTATTCTTCTAGTATTTATACATATTTTCTGAAATTATCTGTATTTTTGGCATTTGGGACTAACGATGGTGCAGGTTGCAGGAGGAGTTCCTCGGGCGAATGGTCCCTCGAGATTATCGTCCGAGAGACCGCTCTGCAGGCCATCCAATGGCATTACAAAGCCTAATACCCTTATGGGTTTTGTGGTAGCTTAGTGGAGTGGATCAGCTACACAGTATTGATGATTTGTACTGCAGACTGCTAATTATTATATTTTATAGATATGTTTGTGTGTGGTGCTAACATCTTTTGCAGGTACCCACTTGGCACTCTAACGCTATTAGGCCTATTGGTCTCTCTTTTTCTCACTTCCCAAAAGGGGGTGCGCTTAGACCGTTCGTGGTCTTTTGGCTTCGCCTGGTTGGTGTATTTAGCGCTCAACATTTTATTCACTAAGCTCGTTAAGGCGAAACTCTGCCGGATTTTAGACTCGCAGTCTAAGTCGAGTCTTTCCTGTAACTCCGCCTAGCGCTTTAGTGATTAAATACTATTCGTTGATTGTGCCCCCAGCACTGCTTTGCTCCGCTTGTATGTGCATAGCTGTAATGTTGCTTTAATAATATTGACTGTATACTGATACCGATATTACTGATATTGATACTGATATTACTACTGATATTTGACATGGGATACCAGACCTAACGTCTATTACTGATATTGAGTACTATTACTTATACGAACTACTGATACTGACATTACACCTGATAACAACAGGACATTGACATCTTATATACTAACTACAACGCATATATTGATTACTAACGGTACTAGAACTCCTGATCTATTACATTACACTATTTTCAGAATTGGTACCATAACTCCTGACTGAATATAATACCTGAATCATATTACGGGGAATCATTACTGAATCCTGATACATGATACTTCTGTTACTGCTTTGGTGTGTGAAACTGAGTGCCACGTGAAGAATCCCATACCTGATATGTGAAACTAAGTGTCACGTGGAACAAAGTGCCACATCACATGTCCTAGTGATTGGGGGCCTCCTCTTGAATGCTCGGGGGCCACCTCTAGAATCTCACATCTCCTGATTATTGTACTCCTGATACTGTATTCATGTTGATTCCCGTAAACAGTTTATCATGATCATACACTGAGAATTATACAATGATCTGGTTATAATAACTGACTCCACATACACTTGGGATGGGAAAACTGATGATTTCAATATGTACAGCTTCATAATGGTTCGATGTTGCAACTATTGTTTCGGATCCTACTGAGGCCACAGGGGACCGGTTGGGGTGAACTGACACCCCTGACCTGATCCATTCTTGTTATTGTTACGGCTTAGTGGTCGATTCTAGGAGCCAAACCGGATGTCCTGAGGCCGTTGTCCCAGGTATGCACAGGGCCCATTATGAACCTAATAGAGTTGATCCCCATCAGTTTTCAAACTAACTCGTCTTATTCATATATGGATGTATGTGTCCCGGAAACACATACCGAGACATATGGATCGGATGAACAATAAGAATGTAACAACACAACAATACTGATGTTAGGAACGTGTGTCATTTGGTCTCTCTTTTATTCAAATTTTGTTACACTCATAACATATCAGAGTAAGTTCTATTAGGATTTATATTCTGGTATTACTCTGATATGGACTGCTAGTGTTAGGCGACACTGGTAAGGAGATGATTAAAATGTCAGACGGTACTGATAATCATTATTGAATAATTAAAATATCTATACTCGAATTCCATATATAACTTCCATTCCTGATATTAGATGAGATCTGATACCCCTGAAACTGATATTCTTGATACTGACTGACACGTGTACCATTGAAACATATATTGATTTGACAACAGTACTGATCATGATTTCACATACATGACATGATAACACTATTAACAGAATATTGAAATTCCTGATCACAGAATACTGACATACTTACTGATAGCAACTCTGATTGTATACGCCAGTTGATGGTGAAGTGAGGTATATGGTATATGCATAAGGGTTTTCTTATTTGGATTATCCCCTCGACGTACTAATCTCACAGAGCTGGAGATTGAGTTTATATAATTGATTTTGCCTGCATTTTCATTATACATATACAGTTAAAGAATTACATATTCTTTCATAGATATGATTTAAACATGATTTCATGCATACATAAACATGTTTTCATGTAATTCCATTTATTTTCGGTATTTGTGTATTTACTTTTGTGCACGCCACTTGGCATTGTTATGCACTCGTTGAGTTGCATTCTGACAACCCTGAACCTACATGTCCAGATTCTGGAGCTTGGACATTGGTGAAGTTCTTGTTGCTGATCAGAGTGCGCAGCGGGAGCTTAGCAGGTCCCAGGATCGGAACCTGACAGAAGCTTAGGAACGTATCAGATGATCCTCCAGATCTATCTCTTTTATCTGACTCTCGAGATTCCTTTCCAGCTCGGGAGCCTCTTCCCATATTATATCTTGTAAATATCTTGTGAATCACATTTTGGTACGTTTCTGTGATGTAATATTCATGTACTTACTATGGATCACGTACTGTGATAATAGTGTACTTGGACTGTAATAATAAAATATATATTACCGCTGTGCTTCCGTATTCTGATTCCTGACTGTATTGTTATACTTAGCGTATGTGTGTGAGGGTATTTTTCGTCTTGCGTATGTACGTTGCAGTAGCTTTTTCGTACCTGGTCGGGTGGGGCATTACACCTCCTTGTTGTCGGCCACCCCGCTGGCCCTGGCTCCGTCCACCACTGTCGGTCAGCACCGCAGGTCACCAAGAGAGGGAGGGGGAGCTAGAGAGAGGGAATGAAATGAGGATTTATCTCTCATTTACACCTATATATATTTTGTTGGGAATTAACTTAATGAAGCCACCTAAAAAAATCCAAATTCCCATGTCACCACCTCATGCTAGCCAACCCACTCATCCTTCCCTTAATATTGGCTTATTTGTAATTAATTAGATTAGTGGTGCATAATACATTCTAGATATAATTATTTGTATACAATGTTGTATACAACCAACATAGATATATATGTAAATACACATATAAATATACACAAAAAACGCATCCACTAAGTATACTGATTCTCTTGCATATAATTAAATTTGAGATTATTTATTAACTATCTCAATAATCATACTAAGATCTCAATCACAAAGATCACCACAATTTATAACATTAAGAATCCAAATCAAAATTAGAGCACTAATTCATGGTAAAATAATCCAAGTGTTACATATTAAATGCTAGTGAAGTATGCATGAAGAGTCTTAATCAAACATGCGTGAAGAGTCTTAATCACCCCACCGAAAGAGACTTGTATGAGGGCTGATGGGAATAGGTATTGGATGTTGATGGGTTTTGGCTCTTATATATAGGAATGCTATGGGTGATGAATAAATTGCTAGGGTAAGTGAAGAAAAAGAGAGTAAGCTAAAGGCTTTTGTACACGCTCTCATTTCTTCTCTTCTTCATTTTATTATTATTTATAAATTGGATTTTTGGGTTTGGGTGAGTGATATTAGAGTTGTAATCTCTTTATACTCTCCCCTTTTGATAAGTGGATTACTCTTGATGTCTTCTCCTGTGGACGTAGGTGACATTGACCGAGTCACGTTAAATACTGGTGTGATGTCATCTTTATACATGTTAGCTTATAATTTCTATTTGTTAAATCTCTACTTGTACTTGTCATCTCTTGTATTAGAAATTCTTGTTACAATAAACTAGTATCAGAGCTAGTGTTATTCTCTTAAAGGTTTCTAGATAGCTTGAGCAAAATACAAAGTAGAGAAATTTAATGGGAGGAATAGCTTCAATTTGTGGAGAGTCAAAATGCGAGCTCTTTTAGTGCAACCAGGCTTATTGAAAGTCTTGTCCGTTAAAGACAAGTTGCCGGAATTCATGTCTGATGATGAGAAGGAAGAACTCAAGACGAAGGCGCATAGTGTCATACAACTTTGTCTAGCCGATAAAGTTTTACGTAAGACTTTCAATGAAGATAGCACTGCCTGTTTGTGATTCAAATTAGAGAATGTGTATATGACTAAGTTTCTGACCAACAAGCTCTACTTTAAACAACGTCTCTTCACCTTTCGCATGAAGAAAGATACGCCAATTAAAAAACACTTAGATGAGCTTAATAAATTCTCATGAATTTAAAAAATATTGATGTTAGAATAGATGAAGAAGATCAAGCTCTCATCTTATTATGCTCATTACCTCTTTCCTTCAAAAATGTTGTTAATGTATACTCTACAGTAGAGATACACTTTCTTTAGAAGACGACAATTCAGCCTTACACTCTAAAGAGGTAAGACAGAAAGTATCAGTCATAAGAGGTGAGAATCAAACTGAGGGCTTGTTCGTCCCTAATCGTATAGAGAAGGGTCAAGAAAAATCTCGAGAAAAATCTAAATCTAGATTAAGAAAAAAATGTCGAGTGTCACTATTGTCATAGGTTTGTTACTTAAAAAGATTGTTTTAAGTTCATAAAAAGAGAAAAAGAAGAAGTTAGGAGAAAATCTCAAGATAAGAAATTTTTCATTTGTTAGTGTGGTAGAAGAAGCCTCCACATGACATGAAGTTCTTTCATTTACTGTCTTTGATGCCCGTTTACGAGATGAGTGAGTTCTTGATTCAGGTTGTTCTTATCAGATATGTCCCACGGGAACTAGTTTGTGACCTACTAGCCAATTAATGATGAAAATATGTTGATGGAAAATAATATGCCCTGCAAGACAATAGGTATTTGTTCAATTAAGATTAGAATACACGATGGTATTGTTAGAACATTGAGTAATATTCGACATATGCTAGATTTGAAGAAAAATTGATCTCTTTGCGCACTCTTGATTCTAATAGCTATAAGTTTTCAACTAAAGATGGAGTTTTGAGAGTTATCAAAGGATCTCTTATTATGATGAAAGGAAAGAAGGTGAATATCTTTTATAACCTTCAGGGTAGCACGATGATAGGTGATGTCGCTGTGTCATTGTCAGAAGACTAGGACTTAGAGACCACTCGTTTGTAACATATGTGTTAGCCCAGAAGCTTTTCACCTTAGTTTTGATGATGACTAACTTATAAAGTTAATTTACTAATAATCTTGTGTTTATTTAGTTTCAGTTATTGATCAAGATATTAATAGGTGTTTAGATTTAACAAAGGAGTTTTAGGAGCTAACACATGTAGATTCAAGAGCTCGCACGTCAAGATCGCATCTAGCACTCAGATAGAGTCAAGCTCGTTGGATCGTGTTTGGATCGGGTTATCTTGAATATGAGAATCGACAAGAAGACTTCGGTTTATATTTAGATCTTGTGTAAAGATAGATAGTATTGATATGCTTAAGTTCACACACACAAAAGTTTAATATGTTTTGGTTTTCAGTTCAATCGGTTTTGGATTTCGTATACGCATATATATGGTTTTCATGAATAGATAGAATCAAAACAAGTTTACATGGTTTAATGTATATTAGATTTGTTCTATATACATATATGATTCACATATTTGAAAAAACTTATTTTGATGTTTTAATTTATGTGTTTAGAGTCTTGTAATTAACAAAACTTATTTTTGAATTTCATATCAAAAACATAGATATATACTATACATGTGTATTGGATTCTATCCATACACAGTATGCTTCAAAAAGAGTTTAAATATCTTATTTTTGTATTTATACAAGTTTGAAAAAAATTGGATTTCCATTTCAAAGATTGGTTTTTGAAAAATACTGATTTTGTGTTTAAGCCTAATTTCAATATCACAAAATGGTTCAAATTGTTTGCAATATGTGTTGAATTTTAGTCACACATATTTGTTCTTCAAATATTTACAAGAACTAATTTTTGTGAAATTAATGTTATTTTATGGGATATTATTAGAATTAAAAAGCCAAGTTTTTCTATCCTATAATCCCAGCCAGACCCAGCTGGTGGCCGACCGGACGGTCAACCGGACCAGGGGGGTCGACCGGACTGGTCGACCGATGTGCACGAGGGACGTGCACAGGCCAGCCAAGTAGGTCGGTCGACCGCTCGTTCGACCGACTGAAAGCACCCAACTCTCGAGTGAGGCCGGTCGACCGCCCGGTCGACCGACAGGCATGGTCAGGTCGACCGGGCGGACGACCGGAGGCACAACGATCAGAAATATGACCGTTGTGCCGATCGACCGGGCGGTCGACCGGAAGGACATTTCTGCCCTTTCCAGCTGCCAACGGACAGATTTTTGAGGGCCTATAAATAGGCCCCTCTTAGGCTGATTTGAACAAGTTTTTAGAGAGCAATTTTTTTCATCTATACTAGTGTTTTAGCAATAAGTTTAAGAAGAGTTTTTGTGCCAAAAGATTTATCTTTATTTTGTTTTCAAGGTTGAAAAAATCAAGGAAAAATAGAGTATTTGGGAAATTGGTTTTGATCTTCATTTCTATCTTCTTTTAGTATTTTTTTCAAGTGTTTTTATTTGTGATTTATTTTTCAAACACCTTATTTTCTCACACTTGAGCTATCGTCTCTATCCTATCTATAAGATCTTGTTTTGTTGAAAAAGTTGTTTGTGGTTTATTGAGATCTCAAAGAGTTCTTTGTGATCACCAAGAATTGTAATCTTTCTTTGTTGTGAGTTTATATTCATCCCTCTTGTGTAGAGGTGATTGAGATTGTGATTTGAATTTGTGGCTATCCCTCTTGTGAAGAAGTGATTGTGGTTAGAGTTTGTCTTAGTGCCTTATCCCTTTTGTGAAGCGGTGATTGTTATTTGGCTTTGTGCCCATTCCTCTTGTGTAGAGGTGATTGTTGTTTGGCTTTGTGCCTTACCTCTTGTGTAAAGATGGTTGTTTGGAGAGAGGAGTTGTGTACTCCTTATCTTGTACTTGCAAGTTCCTCAGTGGAGATTCCCTGTGTGAGAGGTCCTGTGTAGACATAGTAAAAATCCTTCTTTGTGAAAGCAGGGACGTAGGGCAGTGGCTCAAACCTCGAAATATATCTTGGTATTTGCGTTTGATCCACTATCTCTTAACTCTCTCTTATATCTTGCATTGCATCACATTGTTCATATCATATATATATATACTTGGTATTGATTGTGCGCCCTCACTAGTGTTAAACCAAGAGAGCTTCATATAACACCTCAACTCTTATTTAGAGGAATTTAGAGGAGATAGTCCAAAACCTTTCACTGAAAATTCGGCTACACTCTTTAGTTACACTTAGTGTATTGCAATTAGTTTTAATTCCACATCATTTGTAATTAGATTAGTTAATACACCTATTCACCCCCCTCTAGGTGTATTTTCAATATGCGGTTAGGGCATATGAGTGAAAAAGGATAACATGTGTTAAGTAAGTAAGATTAAATTTGTGACCAGGAAATAGAAAAGTTTAACTTTTGTGAACATTATATTTTTGACAAAAAACACAGAGTTTCTTTTGGTATAAGTTCTCACATGACTAAAGCCACCTTTGATTACATCCATTTAGATGTTTGGGCTCCCTCTCAGGTTCCATCGAAAGGTGGAGCTCGTTATCTTCTGACTTTAATTGATGATTATTCTAGAAAAGTTTGGGTGTATCATGTCAAGCATAAAAGCGATGTGTTTTGATCGAGGCTGAACCTGCATAGAAAAATAGAAGTTTAGAAATGAAGACTAAGAACTTGTTAGGTTGCTCAATACTGCTGCTATAGTAAGTAGCTATGTGGGTCATGATCCACAAGGAGGGACTGCGATAAAAGTATTAAGTAAGTCTTTCTAAGTTACTTAAATCGGTAGAAATAGTTTCTTCTTAGTTTTATAAAAGAAAAGAAAAAAAAAGTGTTAAGTTAAGAAGATGAGAAGATAAAAGAAGCTGAGGTAATGTTGTTGTAAAAAAAGAAAGCTAAGATAAAAGGAAAGAAGAATAAAGAAGGAATAGGTTTAAAGCGTATTCTAAACTAAGAAATAAAAAGAAATAAAAAAAAAAAAGAATACTTACCTCCTCAAAGTTTGCTTTATCTCGGATCCGTATTGATGACTTACCTTGGCTTGAAGGTGATCACAGGATCTTTCCTTAATCGGTCTATCAAATGAAAAAATAAGCAGAAAAGAATACTAAACTATTACACGCTTAGAAATAGATTTCCATCACCATAAGCCATCACTTGTAAGGGCAAGGCATATTCGAGGCTATCAAATTCATTTGGATAAAACAATCAAGCAAGTAAGACAAAGTAAAAAAGAAAAAGTAAACTTTTGATTCGATTGAAAAACAATGAAAGAAAGAAAAGAAAAGAAAAGAAAATTACATCTATGACACTTCTCAATACAATTCTCTCTCTTTTAACATGAATCTCTTCTCTAATGTAAATTTACATAATAACAGAAAATTATGTAAAGAAAAATAAAAATCTAAATTAAATTTAGAACGAAAAACCCTATCTAAACTCTTTGCTAGAGTGGTGTCTATTCTTCTTTAGAATGTGCGGTTTTATAGGAGAATTGGAATGGCCAAGAGCGTATGAAGATAGGGGAGCTAATGCTCCCCAACTAACTCAACAATGCCACAAAAACACGACCAAAGCCGCATTTTCGCGGCTTTGATCTGGTTGTAAAGCCAGATCTTGGGGCCCGTGGATTTGCTTCTTCTGATATCCCATTTTACCCAGTTGGATTTCTAGTTTTATGTTGGGATCTTCAGAACATCCAACTCAATCTTTAGTTGTGAAAATAAATCTTGCAAAATCTGAATTTGTTTCCTGGTATGATCCAATCAAATTTTCGGTTAGATATAGGGATCTTCAGTATTTGCCTCAATCTTTCTTTATGAAGTAAATCAATTTAAATCTGAATTAAATTGGGCTTTTGGGCTTTTCTCCAATAACCAAGGCATGCACATCATTTAAACAAAAATAAGATTAAAAATCAGAGTTTATTATAAAATACATACGGGAATGTGATAATAAATATGCAATATTAGTGATCGATCATGTTTGCAATCTTCAAACAATGGAAGGCTATGATCGAAAAGCAAACTGTAAACCCCCGATCCAACTGCTATATAGACGTTACTGCTACGTATATATGTAGGTCAAAAATACCCTCACATATATACACTAAGTATCATTACATGCAAGAATCAGAATTTAAAAATACGTAGTGCATTATACATTCCAACATACGAGTACAATTACAAAGTTATCACAGGATGTGACACAATATTATAAAAATATTACACACCGATAGGCGCAAATGTGAGAATACAAAGTGATGTACAATCATAAACTGTACAAATGAGGGCTCAGAGTCATAACAGAAAAACTCTAGAGCCGAGTAAGGGGCCTGGAATGATAGGGCTTCAGACGGTCTTCCGCCGATCCATTACACTTTCGTTGCACCACTCGGATCAGCAAGATATATTCACCAGCTCCAAACTTCAGGACCTGGACATGAGGATCCAGGGGAGTCATAACTCCCCAATGAGTGGTGTTGCGAATGCCAAGTGAAGTGCAAGGTCAAACACACGTGTATCGATAAATCTGAATCAAAATATGCATTGAAAATCGTGTCGTGAGTACAAGCACACTATATGAATGAGACATCAAGTGATGAGATAAACAGATGTGACAAAACCAGTTGTACATGCACAGTAGATAGATTCATGAGATTGATGCCTCGAGGGGATAATCCAAATAAAGAAACCCTCATCTACATACCATATACCTCATGTCTCCATCAGCGGAGTACGCACAACCTGAGTTATCCACAATAACAGTTAAAATAGAACAATATGAATCATTAAGAATTATACGGTAGCCAAGTATCCGTATAAATCAAGAATGAACAAGTCAGGAAGTCAGTAAAGTAGTACACCGGTGGTAGTCATGAAACAAATAGAAAATTCGAAGTAAAACCCAATGGAAGCAAATACGGCAAAGCCAACGGTATTACCCAGTTACAAGCAAGACCATGAGTTATTATTTTGGTGTCTTATTATATTACTCGTCTAACCATATATCTAGCTATATGTCCTGGTGTACATCCACACATACAACCATATATAAGTAAGTCGAGGCTGGTTATTGGAAGCTGATAAAGAACTGATAGCTCATACTTAAAGTGGTTCCCGACTGCCCGGGACACTGCCAATGGGGGCCTAAAATCCCCCTAACACGCATCTTCTGGGTGCCTAAAAGAACCCTAACACGAATTGTCAGTTTAGTATTTCCACTATTATAAGTAAGGCATCATACCGACATTCATCACTTTCTCCCATTCCCAGTGTAGGTTGTCCTTTTCATAGCTTATTAAAAATAATTATTAGATTACGAGAATGAGCGGGAACATAACAGGTTCAGGAGTAACATGCATAATAAGAGTATATGCATAACAAGAGTACTTTCATAACATGAATACATAACAAGAGATAAGGTACTACATTTTCGAAATGAGATAATTATGAATTAAGAGTTAAACATGACAGTATCAGATGTTGATGTGATAATGACAAGTGATCAGGCAGGTGGCAGGTGATAAGATATTATAACAGGAGACAGGTGACAAGTAGTAGTTGTTGGCCCAAAGGCCTTCCACTCTAGTTTTGATGATGATTAACTCATGTAGTTATGTGTACTAATAATCTTGTGATTTTAGTTTCAGATCATTAATCAAGTTATTAGTTGGTGATTAGCTTCAACAAGATGATTTGGAAGCTTTCACATGTTGATTCAAGAGCCCGAGCGTCAAAAATCATATATAGCACTTGCTCGGTGGATCAAAGAGTTTTGGATCGAGTCGGCTTGGAGATTGCGCTCTACAAGAAGACTTAGGTATCCTAGTTTAGTTTTGTGTTTAGATCCAAATTGTAAAGATTAGAATAGTATGATATGCTCAAGTTCACAACACACACGTATCATGTTTTGGTTTTCGGTTTTTGATTTAACCGATCTTGGTTTGCATGAATAGATATTATATCAAAACAAGTTTACATGGTTTAATGTATATTAGATTTGTTTTATATACATGCATGCTTCAACTCTTAGACAAACTTACTTTGATATACCTATTTCATGTGTTTTAGGTTTTGTGTTTTAACAAACTTATTTTTGGGATTAAAGTCAAAAAAAAAACTATGATATATATCTGTTTCATGTATATTGGATTTCTATCCATATGCATTATGCTTCAAAGTGTTTAAATATCATGTTTTTGTATTTGGAAGAGTTTTGGACAAAACGTATTTTCTATTCAAAATCCAAGTTTTAGAAAATACAGTTTTTGATTTTTGGCAAAATTGATAAGACACAAAAATAGTTCATATTGATTGATATTTGAGCTAAACTTTTACCACATGTTTATATATCAATGCAAAATGATAAAACTATTTTTGGTTTTTAGGAGTGTTAAAAGATTTATCAAAATATTTTTAAACTGTTTTTCTGACCCAGTTTTCTGTTCCAGGCTTCACCAGTCGACTAGTCTTCTGACCAAGTCGACTTGGCATGAAGTCGGTCGACCGGGTCGGTCGACCGACGTGCACAAATCTGTGCACGTTTGGCAGACAGGGACGGTCGACCGTCCGGGTCGACCGGGTCTGAGAGCAGAGCTCTCTGTTTGTTTGGGTCGACCGGGGCGGTCGACCGGTAGCTGCCAACGGGCAGAATTTGACCGTTGGACGGTCGACCGGCAGTGTATTTCTGCTGCCAACGGCTATATTTTTCTGGGGTCTATAAATACCCCATTTGTGAGAGTTTTTCTCCAAGATTTTTTGTGCGAATTTTTCCCTACTCTCTGGTGTTTTCACAGCAATCAAAAGAAGTTTTTGGACTTGAATTGAACAATCTATTTGGTGTTTTTACTAGGGTTTGGAAAACCAAAGAAAAGGGTTTTTGGGAAAAGAGTTTTGATTCAACTTCTATATCTTGGTTTCAGTTTTTCCCAAGGATTTTTCTTTGTGATTTTGATTTCTATTCCATTGGTTTTCTCCACACTTGAGCTAAAATCTACTATCTCAATCTATAGGATCTTTGTGTGAGAGAAAGAATTGTTTGTGGTTGTTTCTTAGACCACCAAGTTGTAAACCCAATCTTTACTTGGCTTTGTGCCTTTGGGTTGTATCCCTCAAGTTGTGAGGTGATCTTGTGTTTGCTTTGTGCTAATCTCTCAAGTTGTGAGGTGATTGTTTTTGTTGGATTGGAGCTTGCCTCAAGGAGGAGGTTGTGGTTGTAAAGAGAGGAGTTGGGTACTCCTTGTGAGAGTTCTTTGGGGACTTGCTAGTGGATTAGAAATCCTTCGTGTGTCGAAGGCGGGGATGTAGAGCTGGGTGCTCGAACCTCGAAACATATCTTGTTGTTTGCGCTTGATCCATTGACTCTCTCTATCTCTCTCTTTACTTTGTGCCTTGCAATTATTTATATTGTGCATTCATCATTGCTTGGCTTGGTTGTGTGTGCATCATTTGTTGATCACACTTGAGTGTATTGCAATTAAGTTTTTAAATTTCGCATTTAGTTTATAGATTAGCCATATCACCTATTCACCCCCCTCTAGGTGACTTTCAGTAGTAGGTTAGGTGATAGCATGTTGATGACAGGTATCAAGTAATAGCATGTCAAGTGTTAACATATCAAGTATATACATGGCAAGTGATAGAGTAATAGCTGAGTAAGCTGGAGGCACGGACAACGAACAATGTTTAGTCACTAAAGAGCTTGGCGGAGTTACCGGGACGACTCGGCTTAATATGCGAGTAGAAAATCTGACAGCATCCCGCCTAATCGAATCTAGTGAATAAAGCGTTGGGCGCTAAACATGCCTATCAAGCAGAGCATGAGAGACCTGCGGTCTAAGCGCACTCTTTTTCGAGGAAGTGGGCGAGAGCCCAGAGGCTAAGTACGCTCGAGGTCTAGGCGTACTCTCGGTAGCTACCACGAAACCCATAACGGTATAGGCCTAAAACTAATTGGGTAGTTAGCCCAGAGTGGGCAAAAACCCAGAGTCAGTACAATGCAAAAGAGGTTAGTACTACACAATTATGCATATAAATAGGTAGTAACTAGACCATCTATACAATGTGTGAAGCCTGAAGGCTGTGTGTAAGCCCATAAGGGTTGAAATAAGCTCAGGGTCTAAACGCACTCTCGGTAGTTGTCACAAAACCCATAAGGGTGCAAGGCCTAAAACAATTGGGTAGCCATCCCGGGAGTGGGCGGAAGCCCCGAAGGTTATGCATGGATACATGCATGGTTAGTTCCAACACGCGCACAAATATCATATCGATTACACTATTATAAGCATTCGAATACAGGATACAACACATGACACAGGTACACTCATACAACCTGGTACAAATATATAGGACCACATGCACAAATACATCACAAACCCAAATATGGTACAAGCTCGACGATGCGAGAAAAAATACTCGCCTAAAACAACTTCATGGAAATGCCGCGCGCACGAGTCTCGAAGCGGGAAAATCACCAAAGCAAAAATGAATGGGGGCTTGGCCCTAAGGGGTGTCCAGCCTTAGAGGGGGGTGCGCCACCTCTTGGTGGTGGCCAGTCATGAGGAGAGAGAGGAGAGGGTTAAGGTGATGGTATTGGAGTTGATGGTGGGTTATTTGGTGATGGAGATGGATTTTAAAGAAGGAATGAAAAGAAAGTTGAAGGAGGTGAAGATGATGGTGATGCTTGAGGTTGAAGTAGTGGTGATGAAGATGGTGTTGTTATGGTGAAAGTGAAGAAGATGGTGATGAGGAAGGAAATAGAAGAAGTGGTGGTGAAGATCGAGGATTTTGAGAGAATTGATGGAGAGAGAGAGAGAGGGAATTTGGGAGGAGGAAGAGGTTGGGTTGCTGGCGGCGTCATTGGTTGCCAGGGGAAGAAGAAAGACAAGAAGAGAAGAGAAGGAAAGAAAAAGAAAAAAAGGGAAAAGAAAAAGAAAAGGAGAAGGAGAGAAAGAGTAATGGGAGGGCGATGTGACCGAGCCCATGTGGGGGGTGTGGGTCAGCAGAGGATTGGATGGAGGGAAAAGAAAGGAAAGAAAGAAAGAAAGAAAAAATTGAAATGATTTAAAAAATAATAATATTTGAATAATGCCGAAAAATATCAACTGTTTCAGAAAAATCCCAAAAAATTACCAAGAGATAGAAAACATCATCCTGAGGAATAATATGAAATCAGTTTTCAGAAATAAAATTTCATTTTAAAATAAAAATCTTGTAATCTACCAGCGATACTGACCGACACCAAATCTGGCTGAGTTTTGATAAATTCAGAAAATTCTCAAAAAATACATTAAGGTAGAAAATATGATTTTAAGAAATAATATGAAAGCAGATTTTAGAAATTTGACTCTATTTGTAAATTAAAAATTCAAGAATCGATCGGCGGCACCGGTCGATACCGTTTTTGAAGATTTGTAATTTAATCCAGAAAAATTCTAAAAAATAATAAAAAATATAAAATATTAGAAAATGATGTTTGAAACTATAATCAGTCAAATCTGAATACTGAAAAGATCAAATCGAGCAATACTATAGGATCGGGTCCCCGGTTCAGAATAAGGCTAATTCCGAGTCCAAGAATTCAGATCCAAAGCAAAACGATCACATAAATAATTCATAAAACAAAACAGATATAGGATGTAAATCGAAAAATATGATCAAAAAAATCTGGATACGTAACTATGTATGTATTCTGGAAATGGGGTGTTACACAAATAGAAAAAAGATGAAGCACCTCAGGACTGACAAAAGAATGGAGTTCTGTTCCTGAGAATTTGATCAATTCTGCAAAAATGTAAGAATTATACGTCATCGTACAGTTCGGTACACACCACGATAGAATGAAATTGCAGCAAGAATGAACACGATACTGTTGGAGTGAGCTTGGTGCATGCTCTTTAATGTTAGTTTGTCAAAATGCTTTTACACTGAGGCAATTAGTACGACTTGTTATTTGATAAATCGATCTCTCTTTACAACCATTGATTTTAAAACTCTTGAGGAGGTATGGTCTGGTAGCCCTTCTAATTACTCTCACTTACGAGTATTTGATTGCCCTACTTATTTTTATGTAAATAATGACAAACTTGGACGTAGGGCAAACAAAGCTATATTTCTTAATTATGCTACTAGGGTGAAGGGATACATGTTGTGGTGTCACTATCCTAAGTTACATAAATTTGTTATTAGTAAGGATGTTACTTTTGATGAAAATTTCATACTTCAACCGAGAAAAGAGTCTGTTATTGATACTAGGTTCATGAGAGAAAGCAAATAAGCAAGTGGAGTTTGAGATCAAAACTGCAGAATAAGTGCCAGAGAGCATACACGTTGACCAGTCGATTATACTCAAGATTCAACTTTGGGTGATGATACATCTCAAGAGCAATAGTATAATATTACCAGGGAGAGCGAGAAGGAAGATTCGTTTATGCAAATATGGTCGCTTATTCTTTAAGTGTGACAGAATCTATTGAGATTCTAGAGCCTCTTACTTACAAGGAGGCTATTAATTCTGGTGAAACTGCAGAATGGATCGTTGCCATGACTGAAGAGATAGAGTCTCTTCACAAGAGCCAGTCATGGAAGTTAGTGGAGCTTCCAGGGGACAGAAAATTACTGACTGCAAATGAGTTTTTAAGAGGAAAGAAGAAATTTCATGTGTTGAGTCTGTAAGATGCAAAGCACGCTTGGTAGCCAAAAGTTACAGTCAAACAAAGGGTGTCGATTTCAATAAATTATTCTCTTCAGTTGTGAAGCACGTCTCTATTCACATGTTACTAGCCATGGTTACTTGGTATGATCTAAAAGTCGAGCAACTTGATGTGAAAACAGATTTTCTTAGTGGCTAGTTTGAGAAGCAGATCTTTATGCATCAGCCAAATGGATTCGTTATTGAAGGTAAAGAAGACCACTTGTGTAGGTTAAAGAAAACTCTTATGGTTTGAATCGTTCACCTAGACAATGGTATTTAAGAGTTTATAATTTCAGGATTGAGCATGGTTACTCTAAGAGTAAATATGATAGTTGTGTTTATCATTGCAAGCTCAATGATAGTTCTTTTCATATATTTGCTTTTGTATGTTCATGACATGTTGATTGCAGTTAAAAACATGTTTGAAGTTGATAAGTTAAAAGCTCAAGTCAAATAAGAGTTTAAAATGAAAGATTTGAGAGCAGCGAAGAAGATTTGGGAAATGAAAATTCACAGGAATTGGCGTAAAGAAAAATTGTTCCTATCTCAGAAGAAATACATCGAGAAAGTGTTGAAAAGATTTCATATGCTTGATGTCAAACCTGTGAAGACTCTACTTGCTGCTCATTTTCTACTTTAAGCAGATTTGTTTCCTCAAACCGATGAAGAGGAGAAGTATATGTCTCGTGTTTCATATGCCAGTGCAGTTGGAAGCATTATGTATGCTATGGTGTGTACTCGATCAAACATCTCACATACAGTCTATGTAACACCCCGCTCCCAGAATACGTACTTAGTTGCGTATTCAGATTTTTCGATCGTATTTTTCGATTTACTTCTTGTATTTGTTTTGTATTATGAATTATTTATATGAACGTTTTGTCTAGGATCCGGATTCGTGGACTCGGAGTCAGCCCTAGTCTGAACCGAGGGCCCGATCCTAGGGTATTACTCGATTTGGTCATTCTGGTATTCCGATTTAACCGATTTCAGTTTTGAATATCGTTTTCCAATATTTTAGGTTTTCTATGATTTTCTGGAATTTTCCTGAATTAAATTGGAAATCTTCAAAACCGGTGTCGACCAGTGCCGCTGACCGATTCCCGGATTTTTAACTTACAAACGGATTAGAATTTCAAGGAGTGTCTTTTTACACTATTTCTTAAAATCACATTTCCCATCTAAATACTTTTTCTGAGAATTTTATGAATTTATGAAAATTCCACCGGATTCGGTATCGGCCAGTATCGCTGGTTGATTCCAGGATTTTTAGTTTACAATCGGGATTGAATTTCTGAATTCCGCTTTCACTTTACTTCTTAAAATCATATTTTATTCCTTAATACATTTTCTGAGATTTTTCAGAATTTATCAAAACCCGGCCGACCCGGTGTAGACCGGTATCGGCGGTTGGCTTTCAGATTTTTAATTTGAAAACGGGATTTTATTTCTAAAAACCGATTTCATATTATCTCTCAGGATGACGTTTTCTACCTCCGGGTATTTTTGGGGATTTTTCTGGAACAGTCGATTTTTCGCGACCATATTATAATATTATTATTTTATTCAAATCTTATCTTTCCTTCTCTTTCTTCCTTTCTTTTCTCCACCAACTCCAGCCCATTCCCCCCACGTGGGAGACAACCACCCCCTCTCTCATTTAATTCTCTCCCATCACCATCCCTATCACACTCTCTTTCCTTCTCTTTTTCTTTTCTTTCCCTTTTCTTTCTTTCACTTCTCCTCCTTTCTCTTCTTCTTCTTCATCTGGCGACCAGCACCCAACCAACCACCCAGCCGACCCAACTCCGGCCACCACCGCCGACTCCTTCGGCTACCTCGACGCCGGCGAGAGACCCCTCCATCTCCGGCCACCTCCTATTCCTCTCTCTTTCTTTTCTTTTCTTTCCTCTTCTTTTCTTTCCTTTCTTTCTTCTCTTGAGATCCGGCCACCACCACGTTCGCCGGCTCCTCCTCCTCCCTCCTCCGGCTTCCCCCGGTGGGGACTGACCGCCGTCGGCAGCGGCCGGCGGCCCTTGGGTGCGGCCAGGGGGCCACCCGGCCCCCTGTGCTATTGTTGTGGAGGGGGCAGCAGCCCCCTCCTTCCTTTCTTGGGGTGGCCGGCGCCACCCCAGCTCGGGGCGCCGCCGGCGCTGTGCCGGCGGCCGTGGGCGGCCAGGGGGCCCGCCTGGGCCCCCTGTGCGTGAGCTGAGGGGGGCAACAGCCCCCCTCTCTTCCTCTCTGTTGAGGGGGCAGCGGCCCCCTCTTTCCTCCCTCTCCTGGGGAGTGGCCGGTGCCACTCCCCTCCTTGCCGGCGGCCGGCGCCGCCGCCTGGCCGGCGGCCAGGCCGAGCGCCCCCCTCTGGGGGCGCTGTGCGTGAGATAGGGGGGGGCAACAGCCCCCCTTCTCTGTTTCTCTCCCTGGATTCTCTCTCTCTCTCTCCTGTTGACTCTCTCTCTCTCTCTCTCCTGTTGACTCTCTCTTTCTTTCTCTCTCTCTCTCCTATTTCCTTTCTCTCTCTCTCTTCCTGGTTCCTCTTCCTGTTCGTCTTCTCCATTTGGAAAATGACTCTTATCAGGGCCGGCCCCTCCTTTTGGATTGGGGCCGCGTTCTCCTCCGTTGGCAAGACTTAGGGCCGGTACCCTCCTTTTGGATTGGGGCCGAACTTCCCTTCGTCGGGCGCAGCAAAGGAATCACCTTTCCTCCTCTCTGTTTGTTTCCTAACGCGGGTCTCGAACCTCGCGTTTGGGGCTCCTACGCAACGCGAACCCCGCGTCTGTGATTCCTGTGTTTGCTGATCCCGCGACGCGACTCCCGCGTCTGTGATTCCCGCGTCTGCTATTCCCGCGACGCGACTCTCGCGTCTGTGATCGCCGCGTCTGCTATTTTTGCGACGTGATTCCCGCGTCTGCGACCCCCGCGTCTCACTTTCCAAACCCGCGTCTCCCTGTGCACTCTCTCCTTCTATGTATTTCTCTCTCTAGGTTTCTCTCTCTAACTCCTTCTCTCTCCTCTTCACTTTTTCTCTCCTCATAATTATATATTATTTTATGGCGCGTGCGCGAGTTCCATGGATTCCAGACTTTTCGGCTTTCCGGTGATTTAGGCGAGTGTCCTCGCTCTCGCCTCCATTTGGGTTTCCCCGCTTCGTCGGGTCGACATATATTTTATTCCCTGTTTCCATGTATTTTGTATTGGGCTGAGTCCCTGTATCTGTGTATGGCCGAGTGCCAATATCTGGACATGTATTGCTCTGTGACGAATGCTTGTACTAGGGTAGTTTCATTCTTGTACACATACCATGTCTGTGATGTATTCTACTGCTTCATACCATGCGTGCCCGATCCTTCAACCTCCGGTCACTCACTATCTTGAAAGAGAGGTGATTGGGACCGTCAGGTTTCCCAGTGCAGCCTCCGGTCCCTCACTGTCTCGAAAGAGGCGTGATTGGGATCGTCAGGTTTCTCAGCTCCGTCTGGTGAACATGCTTAGCGCTCAGTACTTTACCACTAAATTCGTTTAGGCGAGTTGCTGCCGGATTTTCTACTCGTATCTTGATCCGAGTGTCCCGGTAACCTCGCAGAACGCATTAGTGTCTAAACTCTGTTCGCTGCCTGTGCCTCCAGCTTGTTCAGCTCCGCCTGGTTATCATGATCAGCGTTCAGTACTTCACCACTAGATTCGTCTAGGCGAGTTGCTGCCGGATTTACCGCTCGTACTTCAGTCGAGTCGTCCCGGTAACCTCGCCAGACGCTCCAGTGTTAAATACTGTTTGCTGTCTGTGCTTCCAGCTTGTTCAGCTCCGCTTGCTTATGCTCAGCTACTATTCCACCACATGTCATTACTTCATACCTGTCCTTTACATGCTACTGTTTAACACATGTATATCACCTGTCAACTGATTTGTTACCATCTAGCACCTGACATGCTACCGCTTGACATGACTGGTTATCTGTCTAATATCATCCTCCTGTCATGCTATCACTTAACACCCAGCATGATATACTTGACCTGTGATTATCACATTTACGGGAATGTATTCCTGCATTACATGCAGTGACCTGAATCTTGTATTCCTGCATTACATGCAGTGACCTGAATCTTGTATTCCTGTATTATATACAGTGACCTGAACTCCTGAACTCCTGATCATGTCTTGCACCTGTTATTCCCGTAAATTGATAATTACCTAATAAATCATAAAAGGAACAACTTGCATCGGGTCGGGGGAAACTCGCGGCTATCAATATGTGTTCGTGTTTACAGTGGTATTAGGCATGTTGTGCAACTAAAACTTCCGGTCTGACCTGTGGGCCTCCAGGCGACCGAGGGGAGTGCTGGCTCCCTCCTTCCTGGTACCATCATGATAAGGGCATACATAAGTCCCTCCTGTTAGCCTTGCGGCAGGTTCCGTCACCAAGCAACGGAACAATCCTGGGCCGTGGTCCCGGGTATGTACGGGACCCACTGTAAACATAGTTCGTTGATACCCCCGCTGGTTTCCAATAACAACCTTGCTTTACTCGGATATGGATCTATGTGTGCTGGGACGCTAGTTCACATAGCTAGATATCAGGGTAAGACGAGTAATAATAAGTATCAAGATAATAACCGGCTCTTTAAGTTGTAAGTAGAGGTATGTGGAATGGGACGCATACTGAAGCCTGCGACTTAAACGGCTATGAATCTGTGATATGCCTTACCATATTTGCTTGTCCGGGATTTTACTTCGGATTTTCGGCTTTATGAGTATTATAGTATTAACTGCTCATGTTCTGCTTTATCCCTTGTATCCACCTGCCTCCTGCTCATTATCTTATCATGCCCTGAGTACAGTCGGGTTGTATGTGTTTAGATTATGGTGACATAAGATAAGGGTATATAGATGAGGGTTTCCTTGTTTGGATTATTCCTTCGACGTACTAGTCTTATGGAGCCGTGATCTGAAACCATACAATCAGATTTGCTCGTCCTCGGCTTTATTCGGTTTTACCGCTATACATGTACTTACCCTTGCTCGCCACTTGGCTTTTGTTTCACCACTCGCCTGGGGAGTTTCATCTGACTCCCCTGGATCCTCATGTCCAGGTCATGGAGCTTGGAGCGTGTGGATTCTCCCAGTTGCTGATCAGAGTGGCGCAGCTGAAGCATGGATCCCCAGAAGACCATCTGGAGCTCTATCCTTCCAGGCCCCCTTGTGTGCCTCTCGAGTTTTCCTATTGTAAACTCGTGAGTGCCTGTGTACTGTTCGTACTTGTACATCTCCTTGTAATCTCGCAATTGCGCATGTCAGTGATGTAATATTCATGTAATATTGGATCACCTCTGGTGATAACTTTGTAATTGTACTCATGTGTTGGAATGTATAATGCACCACTTGCTTCCGTACTCTGATTCTTGCCTGTACTGATGCTTAGCGTATATACGTGAAGGTACTTCTGACTTGCGTATATACGTTGCAGTAATGTCTCCGTATCCGCCAGGATCGGGGCGTTACAGGGTGGTATCAGAGCTTAGGCTCTCACCTCCTCAGTACGTCCAGATGGCAAATTAATGGTAAAGAAATTTGCAACTGGAATGCATGAGTCCTGGTTATACATTCCAACTACAAGTACAGAGTTATCTATTTTTCTTGATCATCTTTCCTTTGATTCCTAATCTTTTCCATCTTTACCCTGTTTTGGTTTTTCGAAGCCTTTATACCAACTTAAGATATGGATATACTAGAGAGGTAGTGGCTGGTTCTAAATGAAGCTATGATATGATCTCTTCGGCCAACTCTATGAAGCTCGGGTATTCTCAGGATTGATCTCGAACGGGTTATCTTTCAGAAGTCAATAGTCGGGATTCTCTACGGATATTCTACATTCTCTGCTATATCTTTCAGAGTGATCGATGCCTGGTATTCGAAATTCTTAATTATCGGTCTTCTTTATTATGCTCAGTATTATCGAGGTTTCCTTTATCTTCAGTATTCTGGCTTATTCTCAGAGCGACATTAAGTATACAGTACAGCGGGAATTCTATTGCAAAGCTGTGTTATCAGTCAGTATTATTTGGCATCGTTCAAAGACTTATACAGCCGGAAGTGCAGAAGTTATCTATATCCCGATTGTTATTCAGCCAACTTGGGAGCCCTACCTAAAGTGTTTCATATCTTAATTGGTATAAATTCCGCCCTTATCCCCTTTGTGTTCAATTTACCCCTTACCGAAATTGCGAGGACGCAATTTTTTGTAAGGAGGATGGATTGTAACACCCCGCTCCCAGAATACGTACTTAGTTGCGTATTCAGATTTTTCGATCGTATTTTTCGATTTACTTCTTATATTTGTTTTGTATTATGAATTATTTATATGAACGTTTTGTCTTGGATCCGGATTCGTGGACTCGGAGTCAGCCCTAGTCTGAACCGAGGGCCCGATCCTAGGGTATTACTCGATTTGGTCATTCTGGTATTCCGATTTAACCGATTTCCGTTTTGAATATCGTTTTCCAATATTTTAGGTTTTCTATGATTTTCTGGAATTTTCCTGAATTAAATTGGAAATCTTCAAAACCGGTGTCGACCAGTGCCGCTGACCGATTCCCGGATTTTTAACTTACAAACGGATTGGAATTTCAAGGAGTGTCTTTTTACACTATTTCTTAAAATCACATTTCCCATCTAAATACTTTTTCTGAGAATTTTATGAATTTATGAAAATTCCACCGGATTCGGTATCGGCTAGTATCGGTGGTTGATTCCAGGATTTTTAGTTTACAATCGGGATTGAATTTCTGAATTCCGCTTTCACTTTACTTCTTAAAATCATATTTTATTCCTTAATACATTTTCTGAGATTTTCAGAATTTATCAAAACCCGGCCGACCCGGTGTAGACCGGTATCGGCGGTTGGCTTCCGGATTTTTAATTTGAAAATGGGATTTTATTTCTAAAAACCGATTTCATATTATCTCTCAGGATGACGTTTTCTAACTCCGGGTATTTTTGGAGATTTTTCTGGAACAGTCGATTTTCGCGACCATATTATAATATTATTATTTTATTCAAATCTTATCTTTCCTTCTCTTTCTTTCCTTTCTTTTCTCCACCAACTCCAGCCCATTCCCCCCACGTGGGAGACAACCACCCCCTCTCTCATTTAATTCTCTCCCATCACCATCCCTATCACACTCTCTTTCCTTCTCTTTTTCTTTTCTTTCCCTTTTCTTTTCTTTCACTTCTCCTCCTTTCTCTTCTTCTTCTTCATCTGGCGACCAGCACCCAACCAACCACCCAGCCGACCCAACTCCGGCCACCACCGCCGACTCCTTCGGCTACCTCGACGCCGGCGAGAGACCCCTCCATCTCCGGCCACCTCCTATTCCTCTCTCTTTCTTTTCTTTTCTTTCCTCTTCTTTTCTTTCCTTTCTTTCTTCTCTTGAGATCCGGCCACCACCACGTTCGCCGGCTCCTCCTCCTCCCTCCTCCGGCTTCCCCCGGCGGGGACTGACCGCCGCCGGCAGCGGCCGGCGGCCCTTGGGTGCGGCCAGGGGGCCACCCGGCCCCCTGTGCTATTGTTGTGGAGGGGGCAGCAGCCCCCTCCTTCCTTTCTTGGGGTGGCCGGCGCCACCCCAGCTCGGGGCGCCGCCGGCGCTGTGCCGGCGGCCGTGGGCGGCCAGGGGGCCCGCCTGGGCCCCCTGTGCGTGAGCTGAGGGGGGCAACAGCCCCCCTCTCTTCCTCTCTGTTGAGGGGGCAGCGGCCCCCTCTTTCCTCCCTCTCCTGGGGAGTGGCCGGCGCCACTCCCCTCCATGCCGGCGGCCGGCGCCACCGCCTGGCCAGCGGCCAGGCCGAGCGCCCCCCTCTGGGGGCGCTGTGCGTGAGATAGAGGGGGGCAACAGCCCCCCCTTCTCTGTTTCTCTCCCCTGGATTCTCTCTCTCTCTCTCTGTCCTGTTGACTCTCTCTCTCTCTCCTGTTGACTCTCTCTCTTTCTTTCTCTCTCTCTCTCCTATTTCCTTTCTCTCTCTCTCTCTTCCTGGTTCCTCTTCCTGTTCGTCTTCTCCATTTGGAAAATGACTCTTATCAGGGCCGGCCCCTCCTTTTGGATTGGGGCCGCGTTCTCCTCCATTGGTAAGACTTAGGGCCGGTACCCTCCTTTGGATTGGGGCCGAACTTCCCTTCGTCAGGCGCAGCAAAGGAATCACCTTTCCTCCTCTCTGTTTGTTTCCTAACGCGGGTCTCGAACCTCGCGTTTGGGGCTCCTACGCAACGCGAACCCCGCGTCTGTGATTCCTGCGTTTGCTGATCCCGCGACGCGACTCCCGCGTCTGTGATTCCCGCGTCTGCTATTCCCGCGACGCGACTCTCGCGTCTGTGATCGCCGCGTCTGCTATTTCAGCGACGTGATTCCCGCGTCTGCGACCCCCGCGTCTCACTTTCCAAACCCGCGTCTCCCTGTGCACTCTCTCCTTCTATGTATTTCTCTCTCTAGGTTTCTCTCTCTAACTCCTTCTCTCTCCTCTTCACTTTTTCTCTCCTCATAATTATATATTATTTTATGGCGCGTGCGCGAGTTCCATGGATTCCAGACTTTTCGGCTTTCCGGTGATTTAGGCGAGTGTCCTCGCTCTCGCCTCCATTTGGGTTTCCCCGCTTCGTCGGGTCGACATATATTTTATTCCCTGTTTCCATGTATTTTGTATTGGGCTGAGTCCCTGTATCTGTGTATGGCCGAGTGCCAATATCCGGACATGTATTGCTCTGTGACGAATGCTTGTACTAGGGTAGTTTCATTCTTGTACACATACCATGCCTGTGATGTATTCTACTGCTTCACACCATGCGTGCCCGATCCTTCAACCTCCGGTCACTCACTATCTCGAAAGAGAGGTGATTGGGACCGTCAGGTTTCCCAGTGCAGCCTCCGGTCCCTCATTGTCTCGAAAGAGGCGTGATTGGGATCGTCAGGTTTCTCAGCTCCGTCTGGTGAACATGCTTAGCGCTCAGTGCTTTACCACTAAATTCGTTTAGGCGAGTTGCTGCCGGATTTTCTACTCGTATCTTGATCCGAGTGTCCCGGTAACCTCGCAGAACGCATTAGTGTCTAAACTCTGTTCGCTGCCTGTGCCTCCAGCTTGTTCAGCTCCGCCTGATTATCATGATCAGCGTTCAGTACTTCACCACTAGATTCGTCTAGGCGAGTTGCTGCCGGATTTACGCTCGTACTTCAGTCGAGTCGTCCCGGTAACCTCGCCAGACGCTCTAGTGTTAAATACTGTTTGCTGTCTGTGCTTCCAGCTTGTTCAGCTCCGCTTGCTTATGCTCAGCTACTATTCCACCACATGTCATTACTTCATACCTGTCCTTTACATGCTACTGTTTAACACATGTATATCACCTGTCAACTGATTTGTTACCATCTAGCACCTGACATGCTACCGCTTGACATGACTGGTTATCTGTCTAATATCATCCTCCTGTCATGCTATCACTTAACACCCAGCATGATATACTTGACCTGTGATTATCACATTTACGGGAATGTATTCCTGCATTACATGCAGTGACCTGAATCTTGTATTCCTGCATTACATGCAGTGACCTGAATCTTGTATTCCTGTATTATATACAGTGACCTGAACTCCTGAACTCCTGATCATGTCTTGCACCTGTTATTCCCGTAAATTGATAATTACCTAATAAATCATAAAAGGAACAACTTGCATCGGGTCGGGGAAAACTCGCGGCTATCAATATGTGTTCGTGTTTACAGTGGTATTAGGCATGTTGTGCAACTAAAACTTCCGGTTTGACCTGTGGGCCTCCAGGCGACCGAGGGGAGTGCTGGCTCCCTCCTTCCTGGTACCATCATTGTAACGGTCCCAGTTAAAATTTTCCATTTAATCATAATCATCTCGTATAATCCAAGCGTGGGACCCATCAGTATAAAATACTTCAACATATACATCAGATAACATGTATGATCTACTCGAGACTTATCATACTGACATCTATAGTTCAATAATCCATAAGAACACAGTCTTCATTATCATATCAAAACATATGTTCATACAATTAGGAGTCCAACACCAAGTCCTTTAGGAATTACAGGTCGAAAGTAACACCCATCTAAAAGTACGCATGTTATACACAATCATATACATAACAAAATGACTTCTATTACAATGGTTCTGGTGGCACTTGTCTCGCACAATTGTCCTCAAGCGGGTCCCTTGCCCTTGTCCAAACCTGTAGGTGGAGTTAGAATAGAATGAGCTTGACGGCTCAGTGAGTAAAACAATATTTAAATGTGCTTAGCAAGTAGGCATACATGGGTAAATTATCCGGTTGACATGTGTGTCGATATACTATTTTTATAGGATCTTACAATTTATCATGAGCCAAAACAGAACACAGTAACAATGCCTTACCAGTCGACTAGGCCACTATATAGTCGACTAATACCACCTGTAAGTCGACTAATTCTGGAGCTATAGTCGACTAATTCTGCTTCACACGTACCTGCTTCTTTACTGGCAAACAGGGACTCATGTAGTCGACTACCCTTCCTGGTATAGTCGACTAACTCAAGGACTAGTCGACTTAAAATTTCTTATAGTCGACTAAAACTGTCAAAAGTTGAGTTACTTTCTGTGGATCACCTATAGTCGACTACCCTCCTGGTATAGTCGACTAACTCAAGGACTAGTCGACTTGAAGTTTCCTCTAGTCAACTAAAACTGTCAAAAACAGATTTTTAACTTCTGTTTACACTCTGCCTCTGGGATTAGTCGACTACAGTCTGTTTGTAGTCGACTAATCCTGCTATATCAGCAGTTATCCGCCTAAAATATCACACCTATAGTCGACTAATTCCGGACTTAGTCGACTAACTTACATAAAAACAGCCTGTTAAGAAGCTATTCCAGATCTGATGTTAAAGATCTATACATGATCATATCACAGGACTTCTATCATGTCCATATACACATACACAAACAAATATATACATATGTTCTCCCCTTCTACGCCTCCGGTTCAGCCCAGTCCCTTCCTCCGAAAATACACAAACGCAAGCACATATGTTCTCCCCTTCTACGCCTCCGGTTCAACCCGGTCCCTTCCTCCGAAAATACACAAACACAAACACAAACATATATTCATATGTTCTCCCCTTCTACGCCTCCGGTTCAACCCGGTCCCTTCCTCCGAAAATACACAAACACAAACACAAACATATATTCATATGTTCTCCCCTTCTACGCCTCCGGTTCAACCCGGTCCCTTCCTCCGAAAATACACAAACACAAACACAAACATATATACATATGTTCTCCCCTTCTACGCCTCCGGTTCAACCCGGTCCCTTCCTCCGAAACACACATATATCATCATACCATATCAATATGCAAGATATGTAGAAAATATCATAATTTCGTAAGCAACAGTAACAAGTATTTGCGGAATTGAAAACACATGATCCCAAAATACACATAGGGTCAATACTTGCATATCACATATGCTTATATCATTTCTTACTCATTTCTACTCATTTCTACTCATTTCTACTCATCATATTGTTAAGATTAGCATGTTCTACTCACCTTTGAAGTAGTATGGCCTGATTTTTGGCTGTTTCTGACCGTTGTCGCTGCTGCCTTTGTTGTTGCTGCTGCTGTTCCTTGTTGGTGCTGTTGCTTGGAAAAGAGAGAGAGATAGTTTTTTTGAAGAGAGAGAGAGTTTTGATCAAAAGTGTTGAATTCTCTTCATCCCCCTCTATTTATAGCTTCAAACCCTCCATAGGAATGTGCCATGTGTCCACCATAGGAATTTGACATGTGTCCACCATAGGAATTTGACATGTGTCCACCATAAGAATTTGACATGTGTCCACCATAATATTTTGACACGTGTCCCTTAAACATCCCATCAAATCAAATCAACCCCAAGCCTCTCCTCTCTCCATGGGATACCAGCATGGTGGTGATGTTGACTATGGGACAGTATTCTTATACCTGTATACATGGACGTATAAATACTTACGTATACACTTGTATATACATACCCGTATAATACCCGTATAATACGGGTCTACTCCATACGCGTATTATACGCATGGCTTACTAAGATATCAAGCATGCACTAATGATTATTTAAGAAATACTTTAATTGAGGCAAGTGTTACATTCTACCCTCCTTATGAAAGTTTCGTCCTCGAAACTTAACGTACCTTGGAACAAATGTGGATAGGCCTTTCTTATTTCCTCTTCCAGTTCCCAAGTGGCTTCTTCTATGTTTTGATTTCTCCATAAAACCTTGACCAAGGAAATATTTTTGCTTCTCAATTGCTTCTCCTTGCGATCAAGAATTTGTACTGGTTCTTCCGCGTAAGACATGTCTTCTATCATATGCATGGGTTCATAGGAGATGACATGACCAGTATCAGCACATACTTCCTCAGCTGAGATACATGAAATACATTGTGCATCCTTTCTAAGGCAGGGGGTAGGGCCAAACGATAAGCAACCGGTCCAATTTTATCCAATATTTCAAACGGACCCACATATCTAGGGGCTAACTTGTTCTTACCACCGGTGCGTCTCACTCCCTTCATAGGAGATACTTTTAGGAAAACACTATCCCCTACTTCCAACTCCAATGGTCTACGACGATTGTCTGCATAAGCTTTCTGTCTGCTCTGGGCTGCTTTCATCCTTTCCTTGATTAGCTTGATCTTCTCCGTAGCTTCTTGAATTACATCGGGGCCAAACAGTCTTATATCCCTAACTTCCTCCCAACAGATTGGTGATCTACACCTCCTCCCATACAATGCTTCAAATGGAGGCATACCGATAGTGGATTGATAACTATTATTATATGCAAACTCCACTAAGGGTAAATAGTTGTCCCAACTTCCCCCCAAAATCCAGTACACAAGTTCTCAACATATCTTCTAATATTTGAATGGTCCTTTCTGACTGTCCATCCGTTTGGGGGTGGGCTGCTGTACTGAGTTGTAAGTTAGTGCCCATAGCTCTGGACAAACTTTTCCAAAATCTAGATTGGAATCTTGGGTCCCTATCTGATACAATGGATTCAGGTACTCCATGTAATCTAATTATCTCTCGGACATATACCTGAGCCAGTCTTTTCATTGAGTAATTGATCCGGATAGGTAGAAAATGGGCAGATGTTAGCCTAGCTTTAACCTCCAGGAAACTCCTATCTTGATCTTCTCCCCAAACAAACTTCTTATTCTTTCTTAGTTAATTGGGTCATTGGTGCCATAATCAAAGAAAATCCTTCTACAAATCTTCTGTAGTACCCTGCTAATCCTAAGAAACTTCGAATTTCAGTACCATTAGTGGGTCTAGGCCAGTCTCGGATTGCTTCGATCTTTGCCGGATCTACTGATATCCCTTCTTTGGATATAATATGGCCTAGAAACCCTACTTGCTCTAGCCAAAATTCACATTTCTTCAACTTTGCATAGAGTTGCTTCTCTCTCAAGATTTGAAGGACAATATTAAGATGTTTCTCATGATCTTCCGTATTCTTTGAATAGACCAGAATATCATCAATGAATACTACTACAAACTGGTCTAAGTATGGTTGAAACATCCGATTCATTAAGTCCATAAATGCTGCCGGGGCATTAGTGAGTCCAAAAGGCATAACTAGAAATTCAAAGTGTCCATATCTTGTCCGAAAAGCTGATTTGGGCACATCTTCAGGTTTGACTTTCAACTGATGATACCCCGATCTAAGGTCTATCTTAGAAAATACACAAGACCCTTGCAATTGATCAAATAAGTCATCAATTCGAGGGAGAGGGTACCTATTCTTGATAGTTGCCTTATTCAATTCCCGGTAGTCAACACATAGTCTCATACTTCCATCCTTCTTCTTTACAAATAGGACAGGTGCTCCCCAGGGAGATATACTTGGCCGAATAAACTTTTGTCTAATAAGTCCTGCAGTTGAGTTTTAAGTTCTTTCATTTCTGCAGGGGCTATACGGTACGGTGCCTTAGAAATTGGGGCAGTACCGGGTATTATATCTATTGTAAATTCTACTTCCCGATCTGGGGGCAGACCTGGTAAGTCTTCCGAGAACACATCAGGGAACTCATTCACAATTGGAATAGTCTTAATATTTATATCAGTCCTGGTGGTATCCAACACCGAAGCCAGAAATCCTTGGTACCCTTGCTTTAATAACTTGGTGGCTTTGATGGCTGATATATGAGGTATATCATAATTTACTTTCTCTTTTTTTTTTTTTCAAAAATAAACTCCGGAGTCCCTTTCATTTTAAAGATAATCCTTTTTTTTATTACAATCCCCCTGAGCACCACAGGCAGACAACCAGTCCATCCCTAGTATGGCATCGAACTCCATTTTGCCTAGCTTAATCAGATCAACAAATGTCTTCATTGCTCCAATTATCACTTCACAATTCGTATATCTAGTGTTAGCTATCAAATTCTCCCCTATAGGTGTGGACACAACCAACTGAAATCCTAGGGGTTTTGATTCTTAATTTAGTTTATAAGCAAAAGCACTAGATACGAATAAATGAGTAATTCCAGGGTCAAATAATGCATGGACAATATGTCCTGATACGGAGATCATACCTTCCACCACCGCATTTGAGGCCATTGCTTCCCTGTGGGTTAATGCGAAGATTCTACCTTGCACCCGAGGTTGCTGAACCGATGACTGGGTTGCAGCAGAACGTGGGGCATTACTGGGCGGCACGGAGTTACTGGCTTGTCCCCTGGAAGGATTCGTCCTCACGATCGGCCTTCTACTTCCTCTACTCGGCCCTTGACTTCCACGCATTGTCGGACAATTCCTCCTTAGATGTCCCACCTCTCCACAATTAAAACAAGACCTGTCTAGGAGACAGTCACCAAAATGGTTTACTCTACACCTCTGACACCAGGGAGCCTCCGAGACTCTGGGATGGAACGCAGAGGTAGCTTGTGTCTTCGAGGGAGTGTCTCTGTTCCTCAGCCACGTTCTCCCGCCTCTGGCTCCTCCCTCTCTATAAAAAGAGGTGTTAAACTCAGATCCTCTGCTGCTGGCTGGTCCTGATGCCGTCCTCATAGGAGGTTCTGGATAACGGGGGCGCTTAGAATTGGAATTTCTTCCACCCATTCTCCCTGATCTTCTTGTATGTCCATTTCCACCTCCAAAGCTCTTTCTACTGCCTGGAGATAATTTCTTAGTTGTAATGGAATCAGCCGGCCACGAATATCTGATCTTAGGCCCTTTACGAACCTCTTTGTCTTTTCTGCTTCACTCCTGACCAAGGCATCAGCATACCTGGATAGCTGAGTGAATTTCTGATCATATTGGGACACATTCATGGAACCTTGACGTAGTTCCAAGAATTCTGTCGCCATCTTATCTCGGGCCGTTTCCGGAATGTATTTCTCAGTGAATTTGTTCACCAAGAATTCCCAGGTGATTGGTTCCCTTGTATTCTTCATACTCTGCTTCACTGCCCTCCACCAATGTTCCGCTTCCTTTTGGAACATGAAAGAAGAGAAAGACACCTTTTGTTCATCGGTGCAGCTCATAACTTCTAGAATCTTCTCTATTTGCAGAAGCCATGCTTCGGCTTGTAAAGGGTCCGCCTTCCCTTCGAATACGGGCGGTTTCATCTTCTGAAACTGCTCCAGTGCTCGGTGGGAGTTGTTATTGTTACTCGCTCTTGGCATTAATTGTGCGAGCCACTCCAGCATCGCCCCTGGAGTTCCTTCATTCCTTCTTATTTGAACTTCAGGGTCTCCATCATTGTTCACGGGGGGTGCACTCCCCATCTCGCTGTAATGTGTCGTATCGAGTGACAGGGATTCCTCAGGTAGTGGTTGGTTCAAATCCATGCGTTCTCCCTATATGAATATAAGGGCGTCTTATCAACACATTACACAATTTGGAACGAGTAGGGATAAAACTTATTCTTATGTAATCATACTAATAACTTCACTTTTGAAACAAACAACTGGTTATATATGTATATAGCTACATCCATCATGGATACAAAAGGTATTATGCTGACATGCCTTCCTTCTTGGATATCCAGACTAACCCATGTGTATTTATTTGATATATGCCAGGGTACATATAACAATTCTAAGGATATCCCTCACCTAACATATTAGGCCTATATACATATATTCATCAAAAGTGTCAGTCTCAAGATTCACCCTTCACAGGGTGGGGTATCCCCACTAGGATCTCCGCTAGTGCTGTTGTTATTGTCCATATCCTCCTCGGGGTCTTCTTCCGGTGATTCGTCCCCGGCGCAGCACCAGTCGTCTAAGTCATCATAAAGGACCATATCTTTTTCCCACGTCTCGTTCCAAAAGACGCCTCCATAAGTAAATCCCTTTCGGGTTTCTTCCTTAACCGTGCTCGGGTGCTCCGTTACTGCTATTTCAACAGAATCTCCCACAAAACTACCTGTGTCAACAGGGGTAGGTTCAGGCTTGTTAGATGCCTGCGACTCAACCTCCTCACAATCTACTCAGTTTAGGGGTACAATCATTTCTGCTGGGTCAGTTTCATCCGGTTCGTACCCCCAGCCCATGGAGTCCGCTACCCAGCTCTCACTCGAGCTGTCGGAACTAACGACTGACCAGAATACATCGGAGTCCCCCATCTATATGTAAACAAGGCGGACGTATCAATCCCAAGTCCATGAAATAGTCTCAATCATACGACTATCATCAAGAAGAAGTAACATACAAGACACACTTGTAATTATACCTATCCTTAGTCTACTCATAAGTCTCATGTCTTTAAAATAACTCAGATTCCGTAGATAATTCAATGCATTCCTTGTCACATAAGACCAACTACTTAACTATAATCACATGTCTGTACGTATAAACCTAACAATTTCATCATCTCTTACTCCTTCTACTTCTAAACCATTGCTCTGATACCAACTGTAACGGTCCCAGTTAAAATTTTCCATTTAATCATAATCATCTCGTATAATCCAAGCGTGGGACCCATCAGTATAAAATACTTCAACATATACATCAGATAACATGTATGATCTACTCGAGACTTATCATACTGACATCTATAGTTCAATAATCCATAAGAACACAGTCTTCATTATCATATCAAAACATATGTTCATACAATTAGGAGTCCAACACCAAGTCCTTTAGGAATTACAGGTCGAAAGTAACACCCATCTAAAAGTACGCATGTTATACACAATCATATACATAACAAAATGACTTCTATTACAATGGTTCTGGTGGCACTTGTCTCGCACAATTGTCCTCAAGCGGGTCCCTTGCCCTTGTCCAAACCTGTAGGTGGAGTTAGAATAGAATGAGCTTGACGGCTCAGTGAGTAAAACAATATTTAAATGTGCTTAGCAAGTAGGCATACATGGGTAAATTATCCGGTTGACATGTGTGTCGATATACTATTTTTATAGGATCTTACAATTTATCATGAGCCAAAACAGAACACAGTAACAATGCCTTACCAGTCGACTAGGCCACTATATAGTCGACTAATACCACCTGTAAGTCGACTAATTTTGGAGCTATAGTCGACTAATTCTGCTTCACACGTACCTGCTTCTTTACTGGCAAACAGGGACTCATGTAGTCGACTACCCTTCCTGGTATAGTCGACTAACTCAAGGACTAGTCGACTTAAAATTTCTTATAGTCGACTAAAACTGTCAAAAGTTGAGTTACTTTCTGTGGATCACCTATAGTCGACTACCCTCCTGGTATAGTCGACTAACTCAAGGACTAGTCGACTTGAAGTTTCCTCTAGTCAACTAAAACTGTCAAAAACAGATTTTTAACTTCTGTTTACACTCTGCCTCTGGGATTAGTCGACTACAGTCTGTTTGTAGTCGACTAATCCTGCTATATCAGCAGTTATCCGCCTAAAATATCACACCTATAGTCGACTAATTCCGGACTTAGTCGACTAACTTACATAAAAACAGCCTGTTAAGAAGCTATTCCAGATCTGATGTTAAAGATCTATACATGATCATATCACAGGACTTCTATCATGTCCATATACACATACACAAACAAATATATACATATGTTCTCCCCTTCTACGCCTCCGGTTCAGCCCGGTCCCTTCCTCCGAAAATACACAAACGCAAGCACATATGTTCTCCCCTTCTACGCCTCCGGTTCAACCCGGTCCCTTCCTCCGAAAATACACAAACACAAACACAAACATATATTCATATGTTCTCCCCTTCTACGCCTCCGGTTCAACCCGGTCCCTTCCTCCGAAAATACACAAACACAAACACAAACATATATTCATATGTTCTCCCCTTCTACGCCTCCGGTTCAACCCGGTCCCTTCCTCCGAAAATACACAAACACAAACACAAACATATATACATATGTTCTCCCCTTCTACGCCTCCGGTTCAACCCGGTCCCTTCCTCCGAAACACACATATATCATCATACCATATCAATATGCAAGATATGTAGAAAATATCATAATTTCGTAAGCAACAGTAACAAGTATTTGCGGAATTGAAAACACATGATCCCAAAATACACATAGGGTCAATACTTGCATATCACATATGCTTATATCATTTCTTACTCATTTCTACTCATTTCTACTCATTTCTACTCATCATATTGTTAAGATTAGCATGTTCTACTCACCTTTGAAGTAGTATGGCCTGATTTTTGGCTGTTTCTGACCGTTGTCGCTGCTGCCTTTGTTGTTGCTGCTGCTGTTCCTTGTTGGTGCTGTTGCTTGGAAAAGAGAGAGAGATAGTTTTTTTGAAGAGAGAGAGAGTTTTGATCAAAAGTGTTGAATTCTCTTCATCCCCCTCTATTTATAGCTTCAAACCCTCCATAGGAATGTGCCATGTGTCCACCATAGGAATTTGACATGTGTCCACCATAAGAATTTGACATGTGTCCACCATAATATTTTGACACGTGTCCCTTAAACATCCCATCAAATCAAATCAACCCCAAGCCTCTCCTCTCTCCATGGGATACCAGCATGGTGGTGATGTTGACTATGGGACAGTATTCTTATACCTGTATACATGGACGTATAAATACTTACGTATACACTTGTATATACATACCCGTATAATACCCGTATAATACGGTCTACTCCATACGCGTATTATACGCATGGCTTACTAAGATATCAAGCATGCACTAATGATTATTTAAGAAATACTTTAATTGAGGCAAGTGTTACAATCATGATAAGGGCATACATAAGTCCCTCCTGTTAGCCTTGCGGCAGGTTCCGTCACCAAGCAACGGAACAATCCTGGGCCGTGGTCCCGGGTATGTACGGGACCCACTGTAAACATAGTTCGTTGATACCCCTGCTGGTTTCCAATAACAACCTTGCTTTACTCGGATATGGATCTATGTGTGCTGGGACGCTAGTTCACATAGCTAGATATCAGGGTAAGACGAGTAATAATAAGTATCAAGATAATAACCGGCTCTTTAAGTTGTAAGTAGAGGTATGTGGAATGGGACGCATACTGAAGCCTGCGACTTAAACGGCTATGAATCTGTGATATGCCTTACCATATTTGCTTGTCCGGGATTTTACTTCGGATTTTCGGCTTTATGAGTATTATAGTATTAACTGCTCATGTTCTGCTTTATCCCTTGTATCCACCTGCCTCCTGCTCATTATCTTATCATGCCCTGAGTACAGTCGGGTTGTATGTGTTTAGATTATGGTGACATAAGATAAGGGTATATAGATGAGGGTTTCCTTGTTTGGATTATTCCTTCGACGTACTAGTCTTATGGAGCCGTGATCTGAAACCATACAATCAGATTTGCTCGTCCTCGGCTTTATTCGGTTTTACCGCTATACATGTACTTACCCTTGCTCGCCACTTGGCTTTTGTTTCACCACTCGCCTGGGGAGTTTCATCTGACTCCCCTGGATCCTCATGTCCAGGTCATGGAGCTTGGAGCGTGTGGATTCTCCCAGTTGCTGATCAGAGTGGCGCAGCTGAAGCATGGATCCCCAGAAGACCATCTGGAGCTCTATCCTTCCAGGCCCCCTTGTGTGCCTCTCGAGTTTTCCTATTGTAAACTCGTGAGTGCCTGTGTACTGTTCGTACTTGTACATCTCCTTGTAATCTCGCAATTGCGCATGTCAGTGATGTAATATTCATGTAATATTGGATCACCTCTGGTGATAACTTTGTAATTGTACTCATGTGTTGGAATGTATAATGCACCACTTGCTTCCGTACTCTGATTCTTGCCTGTACTGATGCTTAGCGTATATACGTGAAGGTACTTCTGACTTGCGTATATACGTTGCAGTAATGTCTCCGTATCCGCCAGGATCGGGGCGTTACAGTCTATGTCGTGAGTCGGTATATGGATAAGTCTGAAAAAGGCCATTGGTAGGCAGTAAAATGGATTTTGAGATTTAAAAGAATCTATTAATATTGGTCTGTGTTTTGACAGGGGAACTAATTCTAATTGCAAAACCGTTGGATATTCAGATTCAGATTTTGCAGGCGATCTGAATATAATGAGATCTTTGACATGTTATGGTTTCACTTTTCGGCTTGTGCTATCAGTTGAAAGGCAATTTTTTTGTCGACAATTGCTTTGTTTACTACAAAGAAAGTGAAAGAAGCTATTTGATTAAGATGTTTAGTTGAAGATCTCGGCTTACACTAAGGTGTAACTACAGTATTTTGTGACAGCCAAAATGTTATACATTTGACGAAGCACCAGTTGTATCATGAGAGAACCAAACACATTAATGTCAGGTATCATTTCATTCGAGAAATTAAAATTATCAAAGTTAAAAAATTAGTACCGCTTATAATCTAGCAGATATGATGACGAAGCCTTTACTTTCTCACAAGTTTGAGCACTGTCTCGAATTGCTTGGTGTTCAAAGTGGCGAAGGTTGAGTCCATCGTGGCTAGAGAAGATAATAAAGATCCAAAGATGCTTGATAAAGCTAAGCTAAAGTGGAGAAGCTTGTCGTGTATTCAACTTAAGGTGGAGATTTCTTGGAATAACTTGAAGACACAAATCTTAATCAGCCCATCAAATGCTAATGAAGCATGCATGAAGAGTCTTAATCAGGCATACATGAAGAGTCTTTTTCAGCCCATCAAATGCTAATGAAGCAGGCATGAAGAGTTTAATTAAGCATGCATGAAGAGTCTTAATCAACCCACAGAAAGACATTTGTAGGAGGGTTGATGGGGATAGGTGTTGAATGTTGATGGGTTTAAGCTCCTACATATAGAAATGCTACGAGTGATGAAGAAATTGCAAGGGCAAGTGAAGAAGAAAAGAGTCAGTTGAAGGCTTTTTATACTCTCTTATTTTTCTCTTTCATTTTGTCCTATTAGTGATTGAGTTTTGTGGATTTAAATGAGTGAGATTAGAATTGTAATCTTTTTGTATTCTCCTTTTTTGATTAGTTGATTCCTTTTGTTTTCTTCTCCTATGGAAGTAAATCACATTGATCGAAATACGTTAAATACTGATGTGATGTCCTCTTTATTCATGTTAGGTCATATTTGTTATTTGTTAAATTCTTATTTGTACTTGTCATCTCTTATATTAAAAATCCACTTAACCTAAAATTAGCCCTCTTGTGACGAGCTCGATAGCCAGCATAGCTGGCGGATAAAGGAACGTGTTCTGGCTATTATTAACATCGTTTTGAGGACTTGATCGGCTAATAAAATAATAGCTACAAAAAACGATAAGAGAAAAGTAAAGTAAAATCTTTGTCGTTTGTATCAATTTGTGTGGAAAATTACAATCTTTATACATCATGACATAGTCAAAGCTTTCTCGAAGAGCCAAGTGAGAGAACATTCCCCAGTGATCCTGATATATTATCAACTATAACAAAAATACACACATAAAAAATTTGTGAACGCACCACAGACGAGACGGATACCGCCATTGTTCGCGGGATGTCTACAAAACCGCGGAAGATGGCCCATCGAAATGTGGAGGTGGGGTTGTCCGTGCTGTTCATCTATTTGTGTTTTTGTGGGGAGCCGATATTTCACCTGGAAAGAATGGCGTAGGCACCGCAAAATTTTCAAAAATTATTTCAAGTTTGTCATTTTCATTTGACTATTTCATCTTTGATGAAAAGTCTAAAAAACTCTTCCCCCCATCCCCCAGGCCACCCCCAAACCACAGTTCTGTTCGGCCAGTACTGATCGAACATACTCTAGTCTGTTCAGCCGAAATCTGGCCGAACACTATTCGGTCAGATCCTGACCGAACAAAACGAGAGGGGGGGGAGGGGTGGTTGGGTGGAGGAGGTTTGTTGGGGGGGGGGGGGGGGGGGGGGAGCAAGGGGAGATCACCGGCGAGGAGGGAGGGGTCAGGGGGAGGCCGACGAGGGGATGGAGGAAGGAGGAGGAAGAAGAAAGGGATTTTTTTTGGAGATTTTTTGATTTTTTGTGGTGCTTTTATCAGTTTTGGGGGGTGCCTTCATACATGAGGTGCCTTCAACATTCTTTGGTGGAAATATCCGCTCCCGTTCTTGTGTGGTTAGACGATATTGATCTGCTTGCTTGTTCCTGTTGCTTATTATATTCAATGTTTTTCGTTTACTTGGGTTAGTGTGTTATTAAAAATTCAAATAAAAACAACATAGTTACAACAAATCCAAGTGCCATCAGCATAAAAACTATACATGAAAGAGGTCCCAACACTTTGCGAATGAAGTTATTTAATTGGGACTTGCGTCTTTTTCCTTTTTGCTTGAAGAAATTAATAGGACTGATTATGACACAAAAAACTAGTTAATTGTTCGCGGACATGAGAGTGGGCTCAGTTTAGAGCGGACCCGATCGAGTGCTTGTCTTGTCATGTGATGCTCTCGTTCCCGTTGGTATTGTATTTTTTTTTTTTTTTTTTTTTAAGCGCAAACATGAATCTATAAGGTCTCTCACGGTCATTAATAAGTTTTAATGAAAACAACTCTGAAAGTACGTGAGAAAGGATCTACAGTTCTCCGGAACTTATAAAGTTTCAGGGGGCACACAGGTGCTAGAGGACAATATGCACAAAAGTATATGCAACATAAAGAAAGCTGTAAAAGAAGAAACTCGGAACCTCCCCGAAACAAAATACAGTTGATCCTGAAGCAAAAGTCAAGGTAAACATGATATCCAAAATCAGGGCTCCGAAATGCCACCGGTGACATATCGTTTGAGTCGGTATCGTAACCCCCTACTCTTAGTGTCCTTCGTGCGACTGTCGGAGATGCCCCACCTCTATGTGTGGTCCAGAATTCTGTTCGCCGCCTCTCTGATTTTGCTTGAAAGGAGATTGAACCAATAAGTAATGAAAAAGACCAGACATGAAAATTTTGTTCAGATGATCTGACAAAGTTATTAAATTCTATTATTCGTTCCCTCCAAATCCCCCATAATGTATACGCTGCGATAAATCCCATATAACTCTGTTGCGTTTATTAATGGCTATGTTTCTCCAAGAGAACCAAAGAAGTTTACAGTTGTAGGAAGTTGAGGCAGATGTAGTCTCATGCAACGCGCCAGCTTGTCCCCAATGCCAACGCTAAAGGGGCAAGTTAGAAGAGATGATTGACAGATTCTTCCTCAGCCTTACCGAGGACACAGACGCTAGACCACTGCCATCTCCTTTTCATAATGTTATCCCACGTAAGGATCATTCTATAAATGGGAAACCAAATGAAGGCCATGACTTTTATGGCGCCTTGACTTTCCAAATCACTTTAGTAAACGCTCATCTAAGCCCCCCATCGTTCAATCTGTAGTAGGCATTCGTTACAGATAAAACTCATTTAGGATCCCATTCCCATGTATGGCAGTCTGTAACCCCCATATTTGGTACACATTCCCCTAGAAAGAAGATCCACGTGTTCCTCCTGATACAAATAAGGCAGCTTAATATCCCATCGGTTAACCGACCAATGTGACAACACTAGTCAGGTAGGGTCTCGAGCGATAACAAAAAAGTTCTGGGAATAACAAACGTAATGGAACATTCGAGCATCATTTGTCTAGCCAGAATCTAGTGCCTCCTCCCACTCTTAACGTCCATCACAATTCTTAAGAAAAATATTCCTTAACGGATCTCAGTGCTTTGTAGAAAGAAGCAAAGGAAGCCCCATTAATGCATTTGTTCGCCGACCATCCCGATCGGGGGCGGTAGTTGTGCGACAGAAGCGACACTCATTTTCGGGCCGACTCGTCAAGTATTTCCAACACTATTTGAGAAGCAGAGCCTTGTTGAACTCCCTAAAGTTAATGATCTATAATCCACTAAATTTCTTACGTTTGCAAACCCTTTGCAAATATATCAAGCATAATCCCTCCCTTCTTTATGAACCCTTTTTCTCAAAAAGTTTCTTCTCATGAAATCAATCTCTCCTTAGAAGAGAGAAAATGATAGAAAATACGTGGGAATGACAGAGAGGACCGTATTAATCATTGTAATCCTCCCTCCAAGGGAGATCAACTTTACTTTTCAGCCTGTCAATCTCTTTTGTACTCTTTCAACGAGTAGTCTCCACAGTACCTTCTCAAGGCTGCCCGTATTGTATTGTTCTTTGACTAGTTCTTTGGTGTGTTTTGTGACTTGCAACCATTCATGTTCTTAACATTGTTTTTGAGATATCATTTTGTGTTAACTACTCTAATATTCTTAAAGTATCAAATTGTCTCTTCGTAGGGTGAGTAAACCCATACCCTACTTCACATGAACGAAAAGACATAAATGGAAGTGTGAATCGAAGCCCGGTACAACGGCCCCAGTTCTAAAAAATAATAATAATAATAAACTCAAAAATTAAAAGCTCACAGGTTAGTAACTCAAAATAGTGATTTAGTCTTAACAAATTCATAAGTTGAACTTATGAATTTTTCATGAACTTAATTTAATCTAATAATTTAAAACAGTCTAAAATATATATAAAAAAAAAAATCACACGTGCCGCATTGATTCCATATTCCATATCCTATGAGCTAAGTGGTACCTCTCTATTCACTAATAATCATTGGATGAGGTTCAACTTCAGAATTATAATGTATATTCAAAACTATGATCTCAAATTCAAAGAGGAGACTTTGCTTCCTCTAAATTTGCTCCAATTTGAAATAACTTGGAAAAATTGAATCCTTTATAGACATTAGAAGTCTCATTGCTCGTACTTTTTGACTTTGGGGCTGTTTGAATTCAAGGTAGTGGGTAGAGATAAGGAAATATAGAAGTTTCATTTCTCACTTTCTTATCTATCCAAACACGGAAAAAGAAAATGAGAAAACCTTTTTTCCTTTCTCTTTTCTCTTTTACACAACCATTTCCTCACTTACAAGTGTTACTGTTAATTTTGTGGTCATTTATAATAAGTTGTAGCACAAAACACAGTTAATTTTGTGATCATGGAAATCTCACTTGCATTTTAATTATAGTCCAATTTTTATTTTTCTTAATTAGTTTTTATTTTAATATTATTTTCTGGTTAACTTTGTGCTCAACTTTTCCACTTCCACTTCCATATTATCATCCAAATACCGAAAAAGACAAAACATTTTTCAAACCACACTTTCTAACAACATCCAAACACCGGAGAACTGACTAATTCTTAAATTTCAAAGGAAACTATTACTACTTCCTCACTTCCTTACTTCCACCTCTAACCAAGCAGCCCCAGATGTATCAACGCCAACAGTAGATCATGATTATAACGTGAAGATCTATTTTTTTTCAACTATATTGCAAGACTTTCTTCCAAAAAGTTATGTTTCCGCTACTTTAGGTTTTCTTGTATTTAGACAGTAGATCATTTCGAGTCATTCAATTGATCCTCCTATTGGAGACTTACGGTGATTATTTAAATAGACAGAGAAAGACGGTTAAATATCAAGATCTCTCCTCTTACTGAAAGAGTAATTTACTAAATTCCTATTAGATTTCCTTCATACTTATGTAGAATTTAAATGTAATGGATTTTATAAATCCCTCGATATCTCTCATCCGAACAGTGTGTCCCTAAAGACATTTGGACATATTTTCCCACAGACCTTCTAATTTAAATTTAACTCAAGAGCAGGACTTGTGGTAACTCCTCATGAATTGCGTACGATCTCCCTCCTTGAAGTGTGACTTCAATGTCACAAACATTCTATTTATTTTTTACTCTTTTATTGCAATACTATATGCTCTTTCATTCTTTTCTTGAATATTGCATTTATGTTCTTGAATTCTATAAATTAACTAAAATGTTTGAGTAGCATTATTTTAGATACAAAATTTATAAAAGGTAAATTGTAAAAAATCTCATGTACTATTAACCGAGTAGTACTATACCCTAGAAATATTTTTTTCTGAAAGTAATACCTCATGAACTATGTTATTAGTAAAAACACCCTTTGAGTTAACGGTTGGAGTCAAAAACTATTATATATTTTCAATTTTACCCCTTTCACTTTTTCTCTCATGTCTTGCTCAAATCCTTGTCTTTTCTTTTCTTTAACGCCTCCCCCCGTTGTGTATCTCTCCCTCCCTCATCTTCTTTCTTTCCCTTCATATTTTCATGTATATTTTTCCCTCTCTCTCTGTGCAATCGATAGCGAAATACAACAACAGTAACCACATCAATTTGCAGCATTAGCAACTTAAAGAGGATTTTGAGCTTGGAATTGAACAAGTGTTTAAGTTTTGAGGAGAGAGAGAAATTAAGTTTAGAGAGAGTAAAGATTTTAGGTTTGAGGTTTGAATTTTGAGGGAGGGAGGGAGTGGGGGGGGGGGGGGAGAGAAGAAAGGGAGGGGTATTAGTTTTGAGTGTGAGCTTATATTTTAAAGAGGGAAGAGAGAGTTTGATTCAGAGGAAATTGAGTTTTATTTGAATGATAAATTTTGAAAAAAGAGGTAAGGGGGAGAGAGAGAGTAGTGGGGCAAAGAAAACAAGAGGAAGAGAAAAAAGATGATCTAGACATATGTTAAGAGATGAGTTTGAATAAGCATGTGAGGGATGAGTGAAAAAAGAAAGAAGATGAGAAAGATATAAAAGAGAAGGACACAAATACTAGACTTATTAGGATTAGAGCCTAAATTAATTTGGACCTACACAAATCTAATTGGATTTATATAGCTTATTTTGTTGGATCCAATAAAGAGTCGATCAAGCCTTATGGTTTGGGTGTAGGCACGTTTCAATGACA